>JAJAGP010000707.1:56908-314995 GCA_025084515.1 Ancistrus triradiatus | reverse complement strand
AACAAGTGGAGGACAGCAGAGCTTCTTAAAGAAGAAGTTACAGGTCTGTGAGAGCCAGAAATCTTGCTTGTTTGTGGGTGACCAAATACTTATTTTCCACCATGATTTACAATTAAATTATTTAAAATTCCTATAATGTGATTTCCTGGATTTTTTCCTCATTTTGTCTCTCAGTTGAAGTGTACCTATGATGAAAATTACAGATCTCTCACATCTTTTAAAGTAGAATAACTTGCACAATCAGTGGCTGACTAAATACTTTTTTGCCCCATTGTATGTATCGTTTGCACAGAGTTTTCTTGTGAAAATACCCTTTATATTTACATTTCAGTAGCATAAAAAGACTGACTATGGTAATATAAAAATATGACTATGGTAGTGTCTGGTCAACAACCATTTTGGTCAGTGTCCTGTTTCAGAGAAAGTAATGCAATAGTTAAACGGCACATACATGAATGGGGAAAAAACAACAAATTCTAGATAGTTTCGCAAAATTCAGTTTTAAAACAAAATTATCAACTGAATTAATAATACCAAATAACACAAAATCCAAAGCTTACCATGATCCATGTCCGAATGGTCTTGCTTTCAGGTTCTTCAGTTACAGGATCTGTAAGAAGCATCTCAAAGAGTCGTGTAAGAGACACAACTGTATTACTGTTGCTGGTTGAGACAACCTCCTGTAACAGAAACAAATGATAAAAGCTGAATAAATGATCAATAATATAGATGAATCAATTGAATCTAACCCCCACCCCCCTTTTTTATCCCCACTTATTTGAGTCAGAGCTGCAGAGGGTTCCAGAGCCTATTCCAGCATTCACAGGGCACAGACAATTATGTACTCCAAAGGTGGCAGTAGTCCACCACATCGCTGAGTTGCTGTTGCAGCACAGGGGAATTATCTGACAATTAAACCACAATCCCCACAAAGCCCCCCCTCTGAAGCCGAGCCAGCCACATAAGGCCAGACGGAGTAGCATGATAAATAATTAGTAGCTTCATTTAAAATGCAGGTCGCTCAAAATCCACCTACCCGACAATTTTTTCTTAACATTCTGAGTGCTGGGATAATTAACCAATTAAACAGTTCCACAAGCAAGGTGGAATTCTCTGGGTTCTGCAGAGGTTGGGGAAGAGTTTTTAACCATGATAACACCAATGGGAACCACCCCAGCTGAGACGGCTCCATGTAGATCATTCCACAACGGCTCACTGTGGCTGGCTGAAACATATTTAATACAATACTGATTTATAGCATAGAAATAATATCCCCAATATGCCATTTTGGTCAACAAATCTTCATTAAATGAGCTAGAAACTGGCCTATACAACTAAGATTCACTTTTAGTGGTATCCAGGACAATTCTACCAATCACTAAGCAATACACTTTCTTACTGAGGCCTGTGACAGGTCCATGGCTTCAAAAATCAGACTCATCTGATTGGACATTTGGATAATTTCTCCACTCATGAGGCACAGCTGCAAGAGAAATGCTAAGATGTTAGTTGAATACACAGCTTAAGAGACAATAAAAATGTCTGAATTCTCACTATAACGTTTATTGTATTTTCATACCCAAATTGCCATCTGAACCATTGGCTCCCTTGAAAACCAATGGCAATACGAAAATCTAAGGAATCAATTTCTAGATAGAGTGAGTGTTTATGAACATAAAGTGGATGTACGTTTGGTAAGTAGCCTAAGCTTTGATTGTATTTAGTGGTTAAAAGTAAACTATGAAGTAGAACACAACTAGGGACACACAACACCACCCAACACAGAAATAACAGGCAGAAGAATATTCCTGGTGCCACTAAATTATTCTAACATCATTGAAGGGTAGGTGGGGTTTTGAGCATGATGGCAGGTATGAATTTTCCCAAAAGCAATAATAAAATATTCAATATTCAAACCATTTTCTGAAGATTCAGATAGCGAGGTTCAAACTGTAGGTGATATCATTACCTAAAACATGAAATATCTAATCTTTATACAAAATTAATCAGACTAATAGCTTACCTTCTTGTTGTCATCCAGCACGGTGTTCATGCTCTCAATCCAAAGTGTGTCTATTGGACCATCAAACACCACCCACTTCCTGTCTGGAGTGGCTGCTGAAGCAAACTCTCGAAATGTATTCGCCACAATCCCATCAGTCCACTTAAAAGAGAAACATCCCTTTAACTGATACAAGCAGATAAACATTTAATTATATGAAATACATTATAGACTGAACCTACCTCATGAGATACAGGGTCAAATTGTCCAAAAAGCTGCCCCATAGTGATGGATTTAGGGTTGATTGTACGGTACTGGACCTTCTCCTCATCATTATAACCTCTCTCATTCATAAGCGTCAATGTATCAGCTAAAACATGGAGTACTTTGGTTTTTCCAGCAAAAGGTTCACCTACAAGCATGAATCTAAAGAACAATCAGCACAGATACAGGTTTTACACAATTTTTTCAGTAGTGTGATCATAGTTTGTCACATTTTATTGACAAACTAGGAAGATTATTTTATTATCAAGGTTGAGTTAATGATCTGTTTTATCATGCGCCACAGCACTCTATGACACCAACTAGTTTTCATTTGTTATAGCAGTGGTTCTCAAAATTCCCACTTCGACACAGGTAAAGGTCTTTTGCTTCTAAACTCCACTGGAATTTATTTTAAACAATGTAATTCATACAGAAACTGCAACGTTTTATAGAACAAAACAAAAAAAATTGACAAATCATCTTTACAGTGGAACTAATACAAGTCACATGCATTATGTATCTCAAATTTCTATTGTGTAACAGCATTTTAAAATCATTTTAGCATTTTAGGATCTCAAAATTGCCCCTCTGCCATGCTGTGCCACCAACTTTAGGTAGCACTATGTTATAGTATGACTGACAATATACAAAAGTTAACTGAGAGATTCCCATTAGTTCAATTCAAATAACATCCCTATTTTGTTCCTGAAGAACTGGATTATTATTTTACTGTGCCCACTGGTGAATTGTTTTTTTTAATGTACATTCTGATAATATCTGTACATTAAAACATGTGCAACAGCCCATGTGTGTTGGGCTTTCCTCTTGACCCCAGACTCAACATTATTACAGTATTGTAGCATGGAAGAGACCACTGATGAAAATACTTCTATTTGCATTTTCTTTAATTTAATGCAATATTTTTTATTATACGTAATTTAATCCGCTCAATATTGTGTGTGAAAAGTTGTATATTAAAAAAATCTGAATCTATTAGTATTTGGTATGTGCCCTCTTGCTGTAATGACACTGTGCAACAAGCTGGCATGAACTGAAAAACATCTGATGATCCAGGATATCCCTCTATGATTTATCCCACAGAATTAACATTTTGTGTTAATTAACTTGTTATCACCAAACATCTAATCTGGGTGAATCAAGAATCAAGATGTGAGAATCAGAAACATGTGCACCTACCCATGACGTACAATCATCATCTCATAAGTCTGAATCATTTTATCCAGGAAAACTTTCACAGGTTGGACATTGTGATTTGTGCAGCACTCATGAGCACATTCCAAGAAAAGCTAAAAACAAAAATTAACAAATCAACTAAAATATACAAATAAACAGAACAAATCATTACAAAAAATGTATCTTAATGTGAGACCTGACCTTATAATCAGCAACAGGGAGAGAGACTCCAGGAAAAAGGTCACTGGTGATTCCATTAAAGAGAGGGATATCATGAGAGAGAAACTTGGGCTCATTCACATCCTTGATGGACCGCAGGAGCTAACAAACAATTATAACATATTGACATAAATAGCACAATATTATAGGTTCACATTTTAATATAGTTCATTATCCTTACAAGAATATCTTCATCTTCATCTGGAAACTTGAGTTTGAGGTTTCCTGCTGCCACCAGGACTGCTTTGACAGCTCTCATTCCATAATCGTAGTGGAACTGGGAAGACAATTGCTCAGAGCATAGCCTGTAGGTCATTACAATCTTTACTGAAAGAGGCTTGGCATTCAAGAACCCATAAGAATACAACGAGATCTCAGCAATCAGAGCATAGTTGGGGACCATCATGGCCACAGTTCTGAACAAAACCTAGACAAAAATAAGAGAAAGAACATGTCTTGACTCATATATGATCTAATGCATAAATGACGTTTTTTAAGCTTTGTGATACAAAAAAATGTGTGCAAAATGTCACCTTAAGGTTATCAGGAAGCTCAGATCTTCCAGCATACCCAGGGTTCATGGTGATGGCTACAAAGCAATTGGGGTTGAGGCGAAGCTCTGTCCCTTCAAAGTCAAAAACCTCCAGTTTCAACTCAATGGCTCTCTGAATGCACAGGATCTGCTGTGCCACCACAGAAAGCACCTCCAGCTCAATGCGGTTAAATTCATCAAAGCATGCCCATGCCCCTGAGGATGCCAGTCCCTTAAAGAACTGAGGCAGGAAAGAGAAACAAGTCAGACTACAGTAAATTCAATTCACGCTGTCCTTCAGATTCTGTCGATCTTATCTGAGAGCAACTCTTTTTACCTTTCCCATGGCAAGATAGTCAAGTCCATCTGAGCAGTTGAACACCACACACTGCACAGCAAGGGCTTTGGCCAAGTCTTTAGTGGTTTCTGTCTTACCGGTTCCGGCAGGGCCTTCAGGAGCACCACCTAAATTCAGATAAAAGGCTCCAATCTGTGGTGGAGCCAGAAAAAAGTTGCTTAACATATGAAATAACTAAAAACTTGGTAACTGCAGTCCTCAAGCGCTTTATTAGGAATATCTGTATGTCACCTCAGTTTAAATAAAATAACTAAGGGGAAAATGCTTGATAGAAGTGATTTTACAGTGGCTTGGCTGTTGATGGGTTGGTTTGAGATTCTTATTCACAGTAGTGTCTAGAGTATTACTTATGATAAGTAGTATAGAAATGCCCCTGGTTGAGCCCTTAGCCCTCTTTGTTCCAGGGATGCGGACTCTGGCTGGCCCTTCACTCTGACCCTAACAAGCTGGGATATGCATATAGAATAATGCTGTCTTACTGTACAACAGTATATACTGTATGTATATTAGCTATATATGTGGTTTAGCTGATCTCAGTTTCTTTGATATGCACATTTGGTAATAATTTAGCATTAACAGCATAAAACCATGGACCAAATCTGCCTTGTGTCAACAGTGTAAGCTGGAGATAGTGGTGTAATTGTGTTTGAAATGTTTTTGGCATGTAGTGAACCACCTTATGCCAACTGAGCTTAGTGTAAACTCCACATCCTATTTGAGTATTGTTGCTTACAATGTTCATGCCTTTATAATAGTGTTGCAGTACTCAAGTCCGATCTCTGTCTCGACACTATAAATGAGCAGTCTCAGTCTCATCTCGGTCTCAGCCTCATTTGGACTTAGTCTTGTCTCAGTCTTGGTCTTGTCTGGCTTAGGTAACAGTAATTATAAACAATTTTTTTTCAATCATCATTGAACATCACCAATCCATTCAAACAGAATAAATCAGCCCTTTCTCTACATGTCTAAATAAAATCTGCACTCAGATTGGTTAACAGTAATACAAGTTACTGCTCTTCTCAATCCAATCAATGAACATGTTTTATTCTGAAACATCTGACGTTAAGACTTTTCACATTTAATAATAACAATGGATAGGATGGATGTTGTTGGCTATATTCAGTTAACTGTATGTGGTGACTTCTGATTAAGTTTGACAGAAGAAGAAAAACAGAATCATCACTATCATTTGCTTCCAAAAGTTACATTGCTTTAGTTTGACTAAGACTATAATATAATAATAATTAATAAAAATGTTAGGCTATATATAATTTAATGTTATATTTTACAAAATCAATGATGAACTATAGTATTATTAATTCATAATTATAATTGTATGTTACATAACGTATAATTAATGTAAAGTGAAAGACAAAGTAATATTTTTTTCCCATTTTCTTCTTGTAATTCTTGAATGATGACCAAAATCTTAATCTGGTCTCAGTCTTGTCTCTGTCGAGTCTTGGTCTTGACTCGGACTCGATGTGTCCCAGTCTTGGTTAACTCGGACTTAACTCTAGCGGTCTTGAATACATCTACTAATGTCCGTAGTTCCAGCATGCCAGTGTCACAAAGTACAATGAATTCAATCTAGTCCCATGAATAATTAATGTAGTGTGTTTAATGGCCTCACCAGTCACCAAATTTAACAGAGCACCTTTGAGATGGGAAAGAACAGTATGAATGTAGCAAGCAAATAATTTAATGCAAATGGAAACCTGTAAACCCAGGATGGTATGAAGTGTGTGTGTTATACAGTGATTGATGAATGTGTATTCGTATTTCATATGATTTGATTACCAAAGTTCGGTAGCATCGATCTGTTAAAGGTGTGATGACCAAACGAGGAGAATTCCCCAGGTACTCATAAGCATATTTGACGTCACAGTTTATGATACGGACACGGACGTTGTCATTTATCCAGTAGTAGCGCAGCTGGGCCAACCACTGGAAATCTGTTTCATGAGAAACACCTGATGGTAAAGGGTAAGTACAAGATAATTAGAACAGTACATGAAATACAGTAGTACATAATATAATTATACAAATATTATACTACAATTACACTAATCACAGATTATACTGTATTGGCTCTAGTTAAAGGTAGGGTCAGCGATTTATGTTAGACAAAAAACTTGTTCTTATGCAAAACCCTGTCTTTCTTACGCTCTGTACATGGAGATTATATAAATAATAGCCCACCAACCTTAACAGCAAACTGGAATTCAGACATTCTAGTCTGGGTAGCTCATGTGCATGAGATTGAGGCCTTGGCTTTGGAGGCAACTATTTTTGCTTTGGATATCTTAAACCAGAAAATCATTGGCCACCCCCTACCGTCCCTAAAGGAACTCTACAGCACCCGACGTCTCAGAAGGGCACTCAATATTAAAAAGGATAGAACACACCCAGGGTACCAGATGTTTGAACTGATGCCCTCTGGTAGATGTTACAGACAACTAAATACTAGAACAAACAGACTAAAAGACAGTTTTTACAACAGGGCCATTGCTCTGTTAAATACAAACATGTGACAACATGTGGGTTTCGAGTAATGCCATATTGTAAAATGTTATTTTATAATGTGAATTCATACTTCATTTCAACAGGCCAATGTGCAATTTCTTTTTTAATTTTTCATTATTTAAAGGTAATTTAAAAACACTATAACGCCCATGTGCAATCACTATTGTTTTTTTTTTTTTGAGTGTTCATTCATTCATTCATTATCACTAAGAATACCTTTAACTAATAGGATGAGGTAGACCATGTTTAACATCAAATAGTATAATAAAGAAATTTGAAGAACCAAAACAACCTTTTTGTATCATTTCCATGACAACATCTCGAGCATGTACATCTATAGTGACCAGCGCTCCCAGGGTGGTACGAGTCTGCCTGGGCAGTTGTCCCCTGACAAGTTCCACAATGTTATTCAGCTGACTCTGTAGCTGATCGTAATAGTTCTTTAGACCCTGTCATCAGACAAAATCACTATTTTAAATATAAAGAATATCAATTACATGCTCATTGTTGTGTATGATACCAGAGCACTCCTTACATGAGCTCCACTTCTGATAGCTTCTTGAACCTCTAAGGTCCAGTACAATTGAGATGTACAGAGCACCACCTGCCCAGGCCAATCCCTAACCCACTGACTCCTCTTTGTCTCCGGATAAGCCTGCAGAACAAGCAAGTAAGAAGGCAAGTTGATATACAGTACTGTGCAAAAGCCTTAGTCCACCATTATATTAGATATATAGTTGTTTTAGCAATGGTATAATGACCATATATAATTACTTCTCAGTCTCTTTATTAGAATACAACCAGAAAATACAGGAAATTTGTGTGCAGTGTTAAAAAACGGAAACAGTCAATAATGAGTAGAATCTGCCAGTTTCATAAGGACGCGAAGTGGACCCAGCAGTCCAAAGAAGCTTGATCAGGAATGGCCTTTTTGGAAGGATAAAAGTCAAGAAACCACTTTTTCTGAAGGGGAACAGGGCAAAAAGATATGCTAAAGCTTTATTTCAATTCTCATTTTGTCCAAATATGTAGAAGTATGGAAAGTCCATTAGTTGGTAAGGCAGTAGTAGACCTCCTCCTACACAGTTCTTCGGCAAAGTTGGTAAGCTTTAATTTACAGCTGCCTTCCCAACCACTTTCAGATGCACCACCTTCCATTTATGTACTTTATGATGTAAAAAGGACAATTAAAATAGTAATACGGTTAACATGCACTATTATGCTCTACTGGTATAGACACCAAAAAAATATGCCGAAAGAAATCAATCATACATTGCAGGGTATGCTATCAGAGGCAATCATTATCTCATAAAACTAATCTACTGTTACTGTAGCACAATGACATTTTACAGCCCAGTCTACTCCACAAAAGATCCTATATTCTTAACTTAAGCACTCATTCCTCCTATGCATAGTTGAAGAGAATGTAATTTCTCTTCAAATATCAGAAAGTGACTGAAAAAAAAATTGGCTATGGCTTTTGTAAGTAAGCGCTAAATTAATTCATGCTACAATACAGAATCTCACCAGTCTAGCACGGTTAATCTCATCCCTGATGCTACGTAGCATCACATCCTCCACCTGCACCAGCCACTTCTCCACTGCGCCCCTTGCCTCTGAAGTAGAGATCAGTTGGATCAGACCCACACGTTCACCCTCACTGCTGTACATGGCCTGGATGTCCAAGTTGGGCAGGAAGTCCAGCTTGGCGATGCCCTCAAAGCATTTTTTCAGGTGAGGCTGCACGCGCAGAGGGTCCTTGGTCTCAGAAAGAATCTCCAGCATTTCATCGTTGGACAGGAAAAAGAATCTGAACCACACCGACAGAAGGACAAATCCAGATACATACAGGGCTATGTTTTGTCAGTAAGAAAATAAGGCTTTATATAGAACAGCACTAATGAAACTTAGTGTTGATATCTGGTAATATCACAGTGACGTTGTTACCGTGGAAAGAACAGTCTTTTTCTCTCCAGGTATGCATTCAGTCCTTTCATGATTTTGTCCAGAAGATTGTTAGAGTCTTGAAGCTTCTCAAGCAAGCCAGGTAGGGAAGTTGCTGGTAAAACCTACAACATACAAGAACTACAATTGGCTATGAAAGAGAAAACAAAACACATCCCTGTAGGATACCTACAAACTGTGCGTACCTTTGAGTCCTTCACACAGTGTCTCATGACTTCTTTCCAATGCTTGTCTACTGTCTGGAAAAGGCGTCCCTCCTCAGGCATCTGCTGCATGATGTCCTGTGAGCTGAAGATGGGCTCCAGGTAAAGCCACTGGGCTTGTACCTTCAGCCACTCCTCTATGGTGTCCTGGATATGTATCAGGCGTTCCTCCCAGGCCTGGACATAATGAAGATGCAGCAAGCTCATTTTTTTCACATTGCCAGTGGACAGTACCCCTACACTTTGTCACGCCTGTCAATATTATACTTCCATTAGAAACAGATCTCCTCAGGTTTTTGGATTAGTATCTCCAGTTAACTATAACTTTACACTAGAGATGCACCAAACATTTTCACCCAAAAATGGTGCTTTAGGTTGTCCACCAAAAGAGAAAAGGACAGTAATTTCTGACCAACAAAGGCAAATGTTGGGCTGGCCCAGAGAATGGAGATAGCATATAGAAACAGACAGCAAATAAATGGAGCTTAATGAACAATGGTTTGAACTCACAATCTCTGTTGCACAAACAATCTCTAACAGATCAAGGCTACAACCACTTCAACCTTAACTGCTTCTCAACAGGTTTGAGACAGAGGAAAGGCAATATGCTGGCAATAGGGGTCACCTGAAGCACATGGCTTGGTTGGGGTGTGTAAGGACATGAAAAAATCTAGAATCTGGCATGCTGAAAATGGCAGGAGAGTTCAATAGATGTAAAATCAAGTCAAAATCTAACACTTTCAAAATCATTTTAATGGAATATACGATTTAAAGTAGTTTGTGCAGTAGCAGATCATAAACAAAAATGTCAGCTGTGACCTCCAGAAACATTAGAAGTGACATTAGAAGTAGATCTTGTTGCAAGAAACTTTTCATTGTGAGGCCACTAAAAATTTTTCCACAAATAATCCTCACATTTACATCAAGCCCTCGATGACACATTTTTTACCTCTTTTTAAACACTCAAACATCATACATTTTTAACACTATCCCTGGATATTTTATTCACAAATAAAAGGACCTTGCAAATTTCTTTATGTAAACAATACAAGCTGACTCACCCTGATCTCGGTCTCAAAAGGCTTGATAAAAGGGGAACCCCTCATGGTCTGTGTCTTCACCACCTGGTCATCCAACATGGACTGAATCTCATCCACTGCAGTAAGGATGGACACATCAGACTCCCTGTACACATTATGATGGAATGACATGGCATCCCAGGCTTCCACCATTGTCTGCATAGCCTTTTCCAGAGAGAATTCCTGTACAAGTTGAGAAAGCTGTTAAACACCATTTGCACTAGAGTACAACTGAGATGTTTGAGTCTTTCCAAATATAATTAGTTCCGAGTAAAGGTACTGTTGAAACATCTGAAAATTAGGGGTGTAAAGTCAGCTTTAGATTTATTGGCACCCTTGGCAAAGACTGGGGGAAAATGGGAAAACTCTCACTGTAAGAGAAATTTAACATTAAGTACATTTAGTTTAAGGGGAAAAAAAACAATTTGTTTAACAAATCCTAACCATGTTATAATTACTGGCACCTCTGAATTTAATACTTATACTAACATAACCAGACTTTTGGTACCGTATTTAAATTTTGTATTCTCGAATTTTACCCATATTGATGAATATGGTCACTTCATATTTACACACAAATGAAATAAGAGAGATGACTTAGGATTTAAATATAATATACAAAAGTTAGTTCTGACCTCACAATCAGATTTCTCCTTTAATCTTCACTTGTTTGCACTTTGTATTTCAAAGTAACGTTAGTTGGTACTGTTAAATAAACCTTTTGTAGCATATTGTGTTAAGGCAGGGTAGGGAAATTGTTACCATTGGATAGCAACAAGTCATTTGTTGTGGACCTACTTTTTAGGTGAGGGTATTGTCAGTATAAAAGTATATTCAGTATGATATTCAGAGCTTCTTTGATTTCATTTAGTTACTTTATTTTGTTAAAATAAACCTGTTGTATAATAGCAATAGAACACAAGAGGTCGTGCGCAATGGAAAATAACATCATGGCCGTGATGATCTACGGCACTCACCTTCGGCTCCTGTCTGCGACTAATCACAGCCCTGATGTTATACACAATAACACACTCCCTCTCGTCTTCTATTGCTTTACACCAATTTCTATTAGTACTATTAACTTTGACATATGTAACTTTGTTAAAAGTAGTCATTTAAAAAATCATTTTCTAATGTAAAGGTTTCATTTCTCTCATATTTGCAGTGTGAATGGACTGTCAAAATTATCATAATAACATTTAAGCATTTAACATTTAAGTATTCTACATATGATATATAGCACTAGTCGTTTACAGAGGAACAGAGTTTGTGCGGCAGTAAAGGATTTCAGGCACTACCTTATATAGCTTTGCTCATTACTGTGCAACATCAGATTCCGTCACATAAAACACAAAACATCATTGCGTGGGTTAACAATATGTGTAGCATATGAGATATGAACATGCTGTTTCTTAAAAAAGAAAATTAATATTTACCACTAGCATTAAAAATACATTATTCTATTGGGTCATAAGACAAATTATTTAAAAAGTAATAAATGCATACTGCTGAAGCTTATAGTGCTTAATGGAAAAAAATCATATCTTTATAGTCAAATAGGACCAAGCAAACGTAATTAATGCTACATAACATATGCAATTAGACAACACTGGACAACATAGTTGGTGCAGTCAACTGGCAGCTCCAGAGACCCAGGTTTGCTGGAATCAATGGAAGGCATCGTTTGGACTCACATTTTCACAGTGTATGGCTGGCGAATTTCCACAGCACCACCCAAGCACATCAATTAACAACCAAATTTAAAAATACTGTCAGCTGCCTCATTTGTTAGCTCTGCTGCAGCTAATACTCTGAACATTCATGATTCCCCAATTCCCCGATTCAGGAAATCCAATTACTTGTATTTCCTAGCAGTTACAGGAAATTATAATTATAATTAAGGTCTCACTTTGGTGGCAGTAATACTGATGGTCTCCAACTGCTCCATGTAAGAGGTGAGATTCAGTTTGAGGACTTTACGCAGGGTGGTGCCTGAGTTAGGTGCTAGGTCATAATTCACAATCTCTGACATCTGTTCCCTGTGCCGAGGCCTGATCCCAGGATTACAGAGTATGGCCACCAATGGGATGTGCTCCTGTGAACAAAAATGAACATTTTAAATCTCACTGAGGTGAAAAAGGCCTTTGATAAGCAACAACACACTAAGGATGCACAAAGGATGAATGATTACAGGTGCAGCTTTTTTTTATTATATACTGATCTAGATTGTGTCAATCAGAGGAGGCGGGACTAGACATTATTCTAATAATAGAAGCAGCTTTTGAAAACTGAACCTAAATCCTTAAGAAGAAGAGAGGATGTTGTGTAGGAAAACCACAAAAACACATTAACTGTACAATTACACTGGATCCCTTTAGGTGCAAGTATGAGATGTTCATGTTATTTATTTACTTATTTATTTTTTGTAAGTCATACTCTGCCACTGGAACCACTAATTATTATGGCAGGACTTCAGCTTCTTCTTATAGTCCATCATTTATCCTTTAGTAGGTCTTTTACTGGACCTGAGATGTCATAATTATTAATTATAGTCCATATTCTTTCAATAAGTGCACTCATGTCTATCTAGATATTGTACCAGGGGTCTTGGTTGTTGTTTTTTTTCTGCATCTAGCGTGCAGGACTGAGCTCTCCTGTGCAGCTATTCAGTTTTCCCCCACGTTTGTTTGTATTTCATGGTGTTTGTTTTTGATTTGGGTATTGTAGTCCTGCTGCCATTGGTCTCTAATGTATTTTTTAATTGTGGGAAAGAAGTCTAAGGTCTGGGATTTCCTGTGTGTTACAGTCCCTAGTTAGTTGGTCTGAGACGTTGCTGTACCTTGAATTCTTTGGTTTGCTCTATGACTCTGTTGCAGATCAGGGCAGTGGGATTCTCCCGTCTCCCTTCATCTTCTTCTCCAGGTCTTTTCTTCTTTGGTGCCCTTTCCTCTCTCTCCTGCTTTGCCTTCTTTTGTTTCTGCTGGAAGAACTTTTGTACCTTGTAAATTTCTCGGAGGAGCTCATCCACCTCCATCTCCATGCTCTCTGCATTCAAATCTAAGAAAGTCCCATCCATCCATCTAAACATGATCAGTGATATAAGGAAAGAGCTTGAAATTAAACACACCAGTAAGCATTTTAAATCCACAGAACTTACATAACACACTGACAATACATCAAACCTCTTCTCAGTGCGCTGCCACTTCAGTACAAGTCCAAAGAGCTTCTGATAATGCTCCACATTCTCCTTGAGGATATCAACCTCTGGATATACCGTTAAATCCCATTTATAAAGCTCCTCCTCTTTGTTGATGAAGACAATGGACTCTTCAACTTCCTGAAGCTTCTTCTGTACTCTTCTTACGTTTGTGACAAACTGCAAGAAATAATGGAAAAAAGTGCTCTCACTGTCATTTCAGCTGGAATGAGGTCTAATAATAATCTCAAAGCCGTTACACACAGAACGCGATTTGTACCTGCGATTTATTCGGATGACAGTAAACTAATTCCAGCAAATGTATGATGACGGTATCTACCACACCTAATGCGATTTTTTTAAAAGAGTGAAAATCCGGCATTATTTTATTCGCCCTTTGTTAAATTTTTGAAACTCACTGACCAATCACCGTCGCTTCTGGTGCTGGCATAGCAACAGTCAAGCTGGCTGATCGCATTTTGAAACAGATGATTTAGAAAGATCAGCTTTTACCAATGAAGATGTATATATGTATTTATAATCATTATGGAGCTCATCCACCAGAGGGCACTGTTACCTGTGTAATGTAATTATCTGGGATAGTTTCTGTAAAAAGATGAGAGGACACCACAAAACTGATCTATTGATCTATTTCATCAAACAAGCTAAGCAAACTGCACACCTGTTAAGTTACAGGTTTACCCGTGTAACCAGTTGACCTATAATTGCTTTTAAATGTTGAACCTTGTTATTATTCTATAGGCTAGTATATGAAGCAAAGAGCCAATGGAAAAACCTTAGAGATACATACATTAAGAACACAGAAAGGAGATGGATATCAGGAAGCGTCCAAGCAGCCAAAAACAAAAGGAAAAGGATTTTTATGGATGCAATGTCTTTTCTGGAGGAAACAACTGCATACCTATAAAAGGTAATAATGCTGAACTGCTGAAAATACACTTAGAAGTGTATTTTACTGCTTAGCATACAGATCCGGGCATCACATTCAGCGTGTAACGGTCTTCAAAGATCCAGGATTTTGTTTTACCTGTTGCATCATATCCAGTTCTGAGTACTCTGCAAACTCCTCTGCCCTGCGGCCAAGTTGTTCCAGCTCCAAAGTCATCTTCTCTCTCCTGACTAAGAGATCCTGCTCTCCTTTCTGCTTAGCCTTTTGCAACACCTACAACGAGGAACCAAATAAACTTTTTACCCACATTTTATCAGTGCTTGTTCTAGTCAGGGCAGCTGGGGGGGATTTGGCGCTTTTCTCCAAGAACACTGGGTATAGGTGCAAGCATGCCCTGAACAGGATGAAAGTCCATCCCAGGACCAGCAGCAATCTCTATTGCAGTGCTGGAGGAAGATCCCTCAACCACCCCAACCTCCCTCAGACTGCTGTGCCACCTGAGCACCCAAACTCTTTGTTTGTTAGTTTTATGTGTTTACTTAACATCACATCAGCATCAATGGCTATTCACGGCGGAAGAAGTGTTAATAGTGTGACACTGGGCCACTTTAGAGAAACAAATTAACCAAATGCATGTCTTTGGAATCTGGGAGGAAACCGGAGTACCGGAGTAAATTCAAAAGGTCAGGATCAAAGCAGGGATCTCTGGAGCTGTGAGGCATCTGCGCTAACCATTTGCACCACCCGAGCACCCAAATAAACTATTATCAATAACAATGCATTGCAATTACATTACAATATATAATAAAAAACATTTACCTCATCACTAAGGTCAAAGACTGGATTAATCTTTTCTGGCCACTGCAGCACTGTTGAATTAAGTTTCAAGTCTTCTACAGCAAACAAGTGTACATCCAGAAGGTAATTTAACCTATGGTGTGCTTCCTAAAAGACAAACATATATTGTACCTGCTATAATGTATACAGCTGTATAAAGTGAAAATGGAATGAAGTTAAGAACTCACCTTTATTTTACTGTTGAGTTCTTCTATGCCCTTGGTTTTTGCATTATCAATGTAAGCAATCATCTCTATCATGTCCTCCGTTGTCTCTGGAACTTTTAGAGCCTTATCCCGAATGGTTTCAAACTCTTTACAAAGTCTTAAGAACAAAACATATTGGTGACTGAATAAAGAGGAAAAAAAAAGAAAATGACAAAAAAAGAGGAAGACTTACTGGAAACAGTGTTCGTGATGTGTGCTGATTAGCTGATCCAAAAGGAGCTGAGAAAAAGACTTGGCTTTCTCTGCCAGACCCTGTTTGAGTTCAATACAATCCAGGACGATCATGTCAAAATGAACCACTGTGGGGAGACTGGAGATCTCTTGGGACAGAGTCTGAAACACCTTCACTTGCTGAAAAAAAAACATAACATTCAAATAAAGCCATTGCATATGCTATAAGTCAGACTACAGCATAAAGGTCACTTACCTCTGTATACTGATCAAAACTGTGCTCCTCCTTCATAAATGTATCTATTGTAGTCTGTGCACTCCCATTGACTAACCATTCATATTGTTCAACTACAGAAAATACAGAGTGGGAAGACCAAACATGTTATTAATGACCATCTCCCGATTTGAACTGAATATCATTCATTCATTTTCTCTACTTATACCAGTTTAGGAACATGGGGGACCAATGCCCATCCAGCAGTGAAGGGTATGTACATCAATTCACTACAGAATGCAAATTTAATGCAATTAATACAAAATTATTTATTGTTATAATTGTTTAGTGTCTAAGTGTTTAGCGTATAATTATTTAGTGTCAAAATTATTTGTTCTTCATTTCTCATCCATGGCAGAGTAACAACCAGTTTGGTGTTAAATCACTTACTCTATTAGTGATTTACAGGCTTATTTTTTTATGCAAAAAGAAAAATAAATCCTCTAAATCCTGTGTGTTCCCCAGTACAACAAACAGTCTAAAATCACCACTGAAATATATAAAATACAGAAATTCGTTTCATTCTTACATTTATCATCTAAGCCACCCAAGTACATTGGGTCCCTTTTTGAGTCTTGGTCCACCTTACAACGTTTAGGGAGTTTTTCCTTTCCGCTGTCTCCCTAGGCTTGCTCAATTTAGGATTGGCCTTAGATATTATAAGATAATCTCAAACTGTAAAGCTGCTTTGAGACCATGCTCTATTGTAAAAAGCATTATATATACAAATCTGACTTGACTTGACTTTGGAATGCGGGAAGAACCCAGAGCACCCATAAGAAACCCATGTGCCACCTTTTGAATAGCATAGAAGCCAATGTTGTGGAGGGTTCCGAAGCCTATCCTCGGATCCCACAGGGAACAGGCGAGTATGTACCCTGAACAGGGTGCCAGTACATCATAGGGCTGGGTAAGGGTCGCTGTTGCAACACCAGGGGATCATTGGCCCTTTCAGCCTCACTTCCGTAAAGCACACCCAATATAGCACAAGTTCTGTTTTGTATTATTAAAATCAGAGAATTGCAAAGCTCACTGTAGTACTGAAGATGTTTCTCAGGTGCCTCTAGGTTTTTACGGACAGCATTTCTCAGTGTAGTCTGAGCCAATACGAGAACATGATCTGCAAGTTTAGCATCAACCACTGAGCTGTTGGTTTCAGCAAGCCAGGACTGAACAGTCTGGACTCTCTGTGAAAAGATAAGAAACATCAGTTAGCACCTTTCTTACCTGACTCACTAACAGCATAAGTTAAATAATTTTCAGGAACATATTTTAAACAGCTTACTATTTTTCTGTTATTGCAAACTGGAAAAGTGTGTCATTAACCATTGCCATTAATAGTTAATACTTTCATAAAACATTTAGACACCGCTGTATAGTCCTATCCTATGCTTAACTGACACAAATATTTGTGTCAGTATTTATTTGCTTAAAGTTGGAAACATTTTTAAAATAAAAAACATATGATTATGCTTTGTGCAAAGTTTGATCATCCTGTCAGTCAATGTTCAGAATCACAGCATGTAAAATTTTCAACAACGGCTATTTGTAATCTTGATTCCCACTCCTCCACACTCTTCCTTGTAGAATGTTCCCAGTTGAGAATCCATCTTGCATTGTCAGATTGTCAGGAATAGTCAAGTCTGGGGAGTGTACAGGCCATTGCTCAAGGGCCCACCAGTGCGTAACTGGTGGTGCGTAACTGCTGTTCCACACACTCCCTGAGAAGACTGACTTGATGTAATATTCAGTCTCGTTTCAGTTTTAGTTTGTTCTCTAATGGAGAGAACACTGGCTTTAAGAGATATTTATTACAATCTATTCTTCATTTACATTTACCATTTATGTCATTTAGCAGACACACCTATCCAGAGCAACTTACAACTTATACAGTCTTACAATCCAAAAATGTTGCTCAAGGTGGCAGTTTAGCAGAGGTGGGATTTGAACCCTGGACCTTCTGCTCCAGAGTCCAGTACCTTAACCACTAGGCTACCACAGCCTTCACTTGAACCACTTTATATTTCCAAGTGTCACTAGCTGCCACACAACTCCAAAGCAGCTGGCACAATGGTCACATATGTAATACATTTTGGACCTATAAAGGTAATAAAAACAAACAATCTCTTCTCACCTGCATGCAGTTGGAGATACAGTTGAGAATCTCTAACACAGCATCCTCCATATTCTGAAAACTAGGGTAGAAGCCCATATTCTCATAGGTCAGCTCCATCCAGAATAGGGGGAGCTTGTGATTGTTTGCAGGCTCAAACAGGCTGACAAATGCCTTTACACTCCTCTCAATCAGGGCCTTCAACTAGATGATAAACTCAAACTATTGGAACATACCTACTCCATCCAGGGTCTCAGCAAATTTTGATCATACTGGTGGATTTCCAGACTGACCTGATTAGAGAGAAGGGTTGATGCACAGTTGTAAAAGGCATCCAACTTATCCGGTCTGATGTCTTGTATAATTTCCTTGCTAATGAGCAAGTGTATGACCTTTGGGAACCAAGTCTTCATGAGCCTCTCCTCAATTCTCTCACACTCTACAGCCACTTTGTTCTTTAGGTTCTCACAGTACACCGGTCCTTTGGCCCTTGGAAAGATCAACAAAGTAGAATGACTCAATAGCTATTGAAACAAGTGAAGCTTGATTGATCTTAGTAGGTCTGTCACAATTGCTTGACAGTTTTTTGCATCGATCATATATTTTATAGTGACATGAGAGGTATTACTTTCTTTTTTTAATAATATGTTTAGGCATGGGATGTGCAGTAAACCGTATTTTATAAATTGCAAAGGATGTAAATGTATAAAACTACAAAATTATCAAACGCTGATTAAGTTGCTACCTTTGGTAAATAACAGCAGAAAGAACCACTGTCTTTCAACAAAAATGTGTTTCAGCTAGCTAGCTAATGTTAGCTAACAAACTGCCTCTTATTATGTTAGCTGATTTATGTTAGCTTGTTAGATAAAATACAAGCTGTGTTTAAATAAGAGTTAGCTCTTTCAGCTTGTATTTACTAACTGTAACGACAATATTTGATTTGCCCAATAAAGTTTTTATTTACAGAACACTTGCACAGTATTAAGTAGAACAGTGGTTCCTGACCTTTTTTCTTGGAGCCCCCGCTACAAGTATCTAAGAAAAGCTGACTCCCCACCCCTCCCCACCCCAGCCCGCATACACAAGACCAAAAGAATAAAGCAATTCATTGCAAAAATTTATTGGCAAAAATTTAATTAAATGATAGCTTTTCCTTTTCTTTTGGGTTCCTTTTATAGCAGTTTCCCCCTTTTTTATTTTGGCTCCTTTTCTATTTTCAAAGCCAGCTAAACATTTGGCTAAAAATGTGGGACTGTGGGACTGTGATGGGAACTTTGTGGGACAGTGGTAGCCTAGCGGGTAAGGTACTGGACTATGGACCAGAAGCTCCAGTGTTCAAATCCCACCTCTGCCAAGCTACCACTGTTGGCTCCTTAACCCACAAGTGCTTGGATTATAAGATTGTGTAAATTGTAAGTCGCTCTGGATAAGGGCGTCTGCTAAATGCTGTAAATGTAAAAATCTAAATATTTATAAGTAATTATATATACAGAGTTTTTTCCATTGAGTGTGTCATTTTAATTTTATTTAACATGTGTATGTTGTATTTGGACTAACTCAAAGCAGACAAAGCCTCACGCACCCCCTATGATGTTTTGGAGAACCCCTGAGGGGGCGCAAACCCCAGGAAGGGACTTGTGGGAGTAGAAGACAGTAATGGCAGCAGATAATTACATTCTCTGAGCATTACGTACAGTACTTGGGCTCCAAAACTGCATAATAACACACTAAACAGTAGTCTATACACTACTCTAATAATTAATTGTGTGCAGTATGAGATTCAGGACACAGTCTGTCTCTGGGACTGCCACTTGCTAGCTGGGTGTGCTGTAGGGGCAGTTGAAACGTGGCACGAGACAATTTCCTTAAACCCACAGAAATGCCCAGTGACATGATGACAAATCAGAAGTACTTAAGTAATTTCTGCAGATTATGCATTCTAAATCTGACCAGTGACAAACTCAGTGAGTAACTATAGACTATGAATGCTAATTCTAATCCCTATGCTTACTGAAACAGAGAGAAAGCAGTACCTGCAGTCTGAAAGATCAACCAGAAGCAGCTGAGAGAAAGTCACATAACACATATCCAAAATTATTTTCATGGCTGGATGCAGGATGTGCAAATTGTTTTTCATCTTATTTAGACTCCTAACAAAGCTCTCATGCCACGGTTTGGAGAAATCAGGAGACCTAACAAGAAGAGAGGATTCAAAAAACATTGTTTAAAAATTTTTTAATTTAAGTGGATGGCACATTGGCGTAGCAGTTAGCGCCATCACTTCACAGCTCCAGCATCCCAGGTTCGATCCCGGCCTCGGACTCCGCCTCCTTGGAGTCTGCATGTCAGTATTGTTTATCCCCAAAAATACAATTCCAAATACATGCATTAAGTTAACTGATTATGCTAAATTGGCCCGATCTGAGTATGTATTTAATATCAATGTAGCCTGGTTTCAAACAACTTTGAATTTAAGGATGAAACACTCCTCTAAACTCACTTGGTTGCAGTTATTCTGTGTAGACTTTGAGATGAATCATGTTCCTCTGGCATTTGAAGCACACTGTTGACTAAAGAAAAACATTCATTGACACTTAACAAATTACATACCACAACAACCGACACATATTTCTGTATTTCTCTGTACATTTTCAATGAATAAAAAATGAATAATCTACAAAATACATCATTTTAAAGTATTCATCCAAGAGTGCAAGTGATAGTTTACTACAAAGAGTAGTCTGCAAATGAGACAACTAACAATTCAGGCAACTAAAAAAGCTCCAAAGAAGTCAAACAATAGGAGGACTTAAGATGGTCACAACAACTGGAAAATTGTTTAAGGTTTCAGGTCTTACAATCCTGAATGTCTGTTCATTCAAACATGGACAAATGGCACAACCAAAGAGAAAACATGAGTGCTAGGTGAGGCTGACTGACAGAGAGACAGACACTTAAGAGAGTAAACGTCCCAAAATTATGTACAAAAATCCCTCTATATTTAAAACCCCATCTACATTCAGTAATCCGTCTCCGTGTAATATTGCAGCTCAGGGGACTTAATGTTTGGCTGTCCTGTCAATTATCTGCAGATCTGGCAGCGTGATGGATAGCCAGAGCAGAATTGTGGACTATAAAATATTCTAATAAGATAATGTTCACCATATTTCCTACTACTCAACAGATTTATGTATTGAAGTAGCCAAATCCACAATGCCTGCTGCCAACTGTTAAAGTTGAAAATCGATAATGCTATAGACAGCCATAGCCAGGTTGGACCCGCTTTGGAGAATGTAGCTGTAACGTGGGGGCACCTCTAGCCTGCTCCATGCATCATACAGACCCAGCGCCTACCACTAGGAATTCATTTTTTTTCAGGAATATTTTTTTCACTCTTCTGAAGAACAATTCTATGAATGAGTGGTATTCTTGAACACATTCTGTTCTTAAATGTTTTCGTAACCTTACGATAGCCTCACACTTGCTTTAGGTTGTAAGAGTTGAAGGTAAGCATCGAAATTTAAAACTTTAAACAATTCAGTTACTGGAAATAAGGCTTTACATTTCAGTTTAAATGCTTAAAAGCCTTTGGAGTGAAAGTCATCCTTAAAATACAAAAGGCTATATAAGGACAGTTTACGGCAAAACTGGCTATTTCTTCCACCATCACCTCTGTTTCTTGTTTGCTAAAGTTTCTTGATTTAAATTTCCTCCTTTTTGTCATACTCAGAGAGCATATATTGTAAGCTGTAAAATGCAACATCCTCTACATAAGAAAACAATGAAGAGATTCTTTAAGAAATCTGAAGAAAATAATTATGATTTTCTTAAGACAATATTTGAGAACTTCTTAAGTTGTTTTCGAGAATTGCATTTAAGAACATTCTTACGACTGTCTTAGTGTTTGTATTAAGAACCTTCGCAAGTTTTTTCTTATATAATCCAATCTTGCAATGCCTAGTGTTCATTTGGACTTGTGGTGCCAGGAACCCATCCTCTGAGGGCATCACACAGAACATGGGCATCACAAATACCTCACTTCGGCACTATAGTGCGAGTTTCTGTGCGATATTCTTAATGAAAATGACCTCATGTTACCACATCCTGGCACCGCGAAGTCCAGAGGCTTAGGGGAACCTCATGTCCTTTGTGTCTTTTGGATTTGTGAGTCTAGAAAGCTGAAGTCTGCTCTCAAAGTATAGCTTCACCAGGGGAATTGATCTTTTACACACAGCAGACTGGAGGTGTCTTCCATATTAGAGCAGCGTTTTTCTTTTACTTTCCAGTCCGAGAATGAGGGTCCGTATTCATAAATATTCCAAGAATATTCTTGGAGAACTCCTAGATAGGAGTTTTATACTGAGTAATTCAGAACCGATCTGAGCAAGGAGAACACAAAAACATTTATCTCAATGGCGGGGATTGACCTTGTTTCTAGATATGACGAGTTCTTTTGAAGACTGTGATTGGTTGTCACAAAGGACTCCAGGGTAAACAACTGAAGGCCTCCCTCACATTGGCTAATGTTATTGTTCATGAGTCCACCATCAGGAGAACACTGAACAACAACGTTGTGCATGGCAGGGTTGCAAGGAGAAAGCCACTGCTCTCCAAAAAGAACATTGCTGTTCATCTGCAGTTTGCTAAAGATCACGTGGACAAGCCAGGAGACTATTGGAAGAATGTTTTGTGGATGGATGAGATCAAAATAGAACTTTTTGGTTTAAAAGTTATGTTTGGAGAAGGAAAACACTGCATTCCAGCATAAGAACCTTATCCCATCTGTGAAACATGGTGGTGGTAGTATCATGAGTTTGGGTCTGTTTTGCCACCTGCTGCATCTGGTCCAGGACGGCTTGCCATCATTGATGGAACAATGAATTCTGAATTATATCAGAGAATTCTAAAGGAAAATGTCAGGACAATCTGTCCATGAACTGAATCTCAAGAGAAGGTGGGTCATGCAGCACGACAACGACCCTAAGCACACAAGTCGTTCTTCCAAAGAATGGTTAAAGAAGAATAAAGTTCATGTTTTTGGAATGGCCAAGTCCAAAGTCCTGACCTTAATCCAATTGAAATGTTGTGCTGGAAGGACCTGAAAGTGAGCAGGTTAATGTGAGGAAATCCACCAACATCCCAGAGCTGAAGCTGTTCTGTACAGAGGAATGGGCTAAAATTCCTCCAAGTCGGTGTGCAGGACTGATCAGCAGTTACAGGAAACGTTTAATTGCAGTTATTGCTGCACAGGGGGGTCACACCTGATGCTGAAAGCAAAGGTTCACATACTTTTGCCACTCACTAATATGTACTATTGAATAATTTTCCTCAATAAATAAATGACCAAGTATAATACTTTTCTCATTTGTTTAACTGGGTTCTCTTTATCTACTTTTAGGACTTGTGTGAAAATCTGATGATGTTTTAGGTCATATTTATGCAGAAATATAGAAAATTCTAAAGAATTCACAAACTTTCAAGCACCACTGTACCGGTACATGAAATCTAAAACCTTTTCACCATTACTTCAAATGTTCTAATTAAGACTGATTAACAGCTCACCAGTGTGTTTAACCATGTTGCTTAGGAAGTTCTTACTGACTTCACTGCACAGCCCCTCCAGTAGCTCTTGTCTGCCGGGCCCCTGTCTGAGCTGGGGTGATACTCGGCTCAGTATGTTGTCTAGCCACTGTTGCTGAATGGGTATGATGGGGGTTCTTTCAACACACTGCTTAAGGAACATGTAGTTCATCTACAGATGGCAGTGTGGACAGTGTTGTAAGGCGAGATGAAAACACAACTGGAAATTAAATGCATTTTCAAACAGAATCAAACATACTTACTCGCTCCTTCCGTTTTTCACTACACATCTGTTAAATAAAAACATTGTGTTAAGACAGCAATGGAAATGATTCAAATGCAATATTATTACATGTGAGGGTACTTAAAGTCATGTAATACCGCTGCCGGAAACTCGGGTTCATGAAATGGAGGCATTGCTGGAGCATCCGCGGCCTGTTTATAGGCCTGTTCTGCACGGGTGACTCTGAAAAAGTCATCAGAGAATGTAAATAACTGAATAAATAGTCTTCCTATACTGCTACCATAATGGTGAAATTATAATGGTGGTCTGCATGGAGTTGGAAAAGGGTTCATCCTTCAGCAAGACAAAGATACCCCAGGACAACAACCTGCAAGTGCAACACATCTGCAACAGGGATGAGAAGAAAATTTGACTTCCAGAATGCCTTGAGGGTTTTGCCTATTATACCAGCAAAAGGTAGCTGCTTTGATGAGTCAAAAAGTTAGATTTAATTATGGTAAACAAAGTGATTCCATGATCTCCAATTGTATATTTTAATGCTTTTTTCAAAGTAACTGACATACAGACATTTACATACATAAATATCAATAAAACTGGGTAAATAGGGGTGTTATGAAACTTTTGCCTGGTAATGTACAGCATATTAGCCTTAAATCAGTATGCAGTACTGCAAATCATGTGGAAAAACATGTACCTAGCAACATTAATTGGGATGACAGAGAGACTCACATGATTTTATGAACCTCCAGCCGTTGTTCTTTACTTCTTCTGTATCGAAGAAGTTTCCTCCGAACTGCCAACCTATGTTCAGGAAGGCTGGAGTCTGGATCTGGAATGCTTGGGATTGGAGGAAGGACAGTGTACCTTTTCCATGCTTCCTCTGGGGAAACCTTAAAGGCTTCAGCTGAAGTAGGCATTTCATTACTCTCTTCCTGAAACACAAGCGTGCGGGTTAATACTTCTGTTTCATTTGGGATATATGACCCACTCTTTTTTCTTACATAAAACCGTAAACTGCAAATCTGTAAACACTCATTCATTCATTTTCTATACCCGCTTAATTTAACTCAGGGTCTCTTAGGTAGAATGGTATTCAGTTTTAGAAGCTGTTAAGGACGTAACACATGGATGAGAGTAAAATAATGTATAATGATGGTATTTTCCATACCAAAATGTTTTTTCAGGTGGTTTGATTTTTGCTAACTTTCATCCCTGACAAAAGCTCACTGACCAAACACCACCGCTTCTGGTGTTGGCATAGCAACAACCAAGATGGCCGAGCGTAGCCGTGCAGTTTGACAACGTCAGGCACACTTGGTTACACCTTCCAAATGCTTTTTCTAATAAAAGTAGCTAATGCTTGTGTGTTTATGTATTTATTTAACGTCATTATCAGCATCAATGGCTTTGTGGCAGGAGCAAGCTTACAGTGATATTAAAAGAGAATAATTAAATGAACACTGTACTTTTATTACAAAGGTATTGTGCTGGCTGTTGTGTTTTTTGCGATTATTAAATTTAAAATTAATAAACGCATTCTGCTGAGGTTTATACTGTCCATTCACATGGCTGTGCAGCGCTTTTTAAAGAAAAACATACCTTAATGTCATATATGAGCAAGCAAAACTGTGACTAATGCAGTGAAATATTTGACCACTGGTATTTAACAATCTGACTACAGCACTGACTGTGGTACAAAAAATTGAAGCAGGTGGGGGGGAAAAAGGCTTCATGTGTGGTGTTCATAGTTTTCAGTCATGTCTGAAAATTTCGTGTCACATTTGGTGTGTAACTCCATTTAGAGTTTTCTTTTTTCAAGCATCCTGGACAACATTTCATAGTTTCTCTCTGTAACCTGTTATATTTGTTTAAAATATAGGATAAATGGCTGTACACCAGTTCATTAGATGTCATTAATTTTTTTTATTATAAGTGATTTATAGAAAAAACAATTTATATGGCAATTACTTCATCAATCTAAAAAATATTTGCAACTTTTTTTTGCAAAATGAATAATTTACATTAATGATTATATTGATTATGGTCTGACCAAAAGATGGTTTTAGGGAAGCCTATAAGGAACAACTTTGTTCTAATCTCTGAAAACCTTCATTAGAACTAATGGTAAATTTTGTGGCCTTGTGCATTAATATTTTTCCACACACAATAACCTCTCTTAAAATGATTCCCTAGTTCATTACTTACTATACATACAATAAATGTAAAGGACAATGACTCTTTATTGTTTAGTCAAAAAAGATGTACTGATTTGTTGTACTTAATTAAATATTCATTTAATAATAAAGTAAACATGCAAACAAAAAAGAAAAAAGTTTATTTGATTAGCAACTAAGAAAAGTTACAGTTCAAAGGGATATTTGTCTAAATAACTTGAACTTAATTCATATAAAAATAGACAATAAATTAGACATTGAAAGCTAAGGTTGTATATTGTACTGTATGTTACTCAACATACACAATGAAAAAGACACTTCTTTTGTGGCGGACAACAAAGAGCAGTTTACATAATGCAAACCTTAGACTGTACATAGAAAATTGACATTAAAATATGTTCACAATATGATATTATTTCATTAGGATGAAGATTATTTTTCTCAGACAGTTCGTTATCTAGATGGATATGAATAAGTTTTAATTATAAAATCAACTGTACTAAATACCAAAACTGTTACACCATTATGTTACTTTATGGGGAAAAGGGACGATCAATCTTGCAGTACAGAACGAAAACAATAAGTAACAGTTTGCGAAT
Organism: Ancistrus triradiatus; assembly: GCA_025084515.1. Lineage (NCBI taxonomy): Eukaryota > Metazoa > Chordata > Actinopteri > Siluriformes > Loricariidae > Ancistrus > Ancistrus triradiatus. The sequence goes on along the minus strand of JAJAGP010000707.1, from coordinate 288,325 downwards.
GTATTTATTTTTTTAAAATAGTTTAGTTTATTCTTAATGATAAAACAAATGTATGGAAAGACTGTACATAGCCTGTGACCTTTCATTACTAATGCGTGGCAATCAGAGAAAAATATTAGTGACATTTTTTGTGATGGAAACTTTTGCAGAGGCTTTCAAGTATTTTGTAAAACTGGACATAATTAGGCTAACAAACCATTTACTGGCCTGTTTTAGACCTACTTCCTACGGTCAGGCAGCCCCTGTAACAGGTAAGAGCCAGATGTTGCAGTGCTCGGCAGGGGTCGCTGTTGCAGAACCCGTAAGCAGCTCCTAATATAAGAAGTTTTAGTTTGAAATGTAATATGTTATTCTAGCTAATTATGGTCAACTCGGAACACCATGACCATTCCATGACGCTAAGTCGAGTAAGTTCTCCATTTTCCGTAAGTTCACCTGATCCAGCTGAACTTAAAGTCTTGTGTTTTAGGTGAAACTGTACATACTCAATTGAGAACAGAAAGGCGAAAGAGGAATTTGGGTATTTATTTGTTTTGTTTATTTGAATCGACATTAAGGCAACACAAATGGCGTATAATGCTGCGACGGTATTCCAGCTAAGTCGGCGAAGTTGAGCGGTTTATAAGTGCTGCGATTTACACGTTTATATTTTTGTAGTTTTATTTTGGTCTATAAGAAAAGATTCACTCTTACCTGTTTACATTCAAAGGGTTAAATTCATGCCAAGACTGGCTAAAGTTTGTTGCGTTAGTCGAAACAAAACAATGCGGTCACTATGGGAACAAATCCGGACGCAGTAGCTTCACGACAATGGCCGAATCCTCAATAGCTCCTTACTACCTTTAAACGTGCACTGCGTAGGGGATGACATAATCGCTTCTGCGTCCTATATAGTGCACTACTAGTTCGGCAAGTTGCTACTTGCGGTTGGAATTCTGTTTGTTAAACTGCGTCTCTCTGTAGTATAGGATACATGTAGTTTTAAAACAACAAATTTGAATAAAGAAAATATATAATAAAATAATTTGTCCCGTCTTGTATTGCCTGTATAAAGGACGGGCAGAACACATTTCCAAACAAATACATTTAAATACTTAGTACAACTACAACTGATTTGTTTAAATTAAAATATGTATAGCAAGTGATATATATATATATATATATAGCAAACATAACATATAATACACACTCTAAAACTGGAACCTGTCTATACAAAACATCTAACAAATATTTAGGGATACTGTGTAGAAGAAATCTTTAACAGTTACACATCACATTTAGCTCAAATTGTCCCAAAACAAAAGTAGAACAATAGAGACAATTGCAGGGGGATACAAAAACAAATATACCAAAGCATAAATGCAAATAATGCAGCCAAAATATCAAAACGGTAAGTCTACATTCATTCTGTTACCCATGTGTCTGGAGTGACACACGGTAGTATTAATGCCCTCAATGAAGTTTGTACCCTGATGGTGAGGGTACCCAAAATGTGGACACTTCCAACACAAGAAATGGTCTATCACTTTACAAGAGACATATTGAATACAGAAAGTGTTCTGGAAAAGACTTGAACAAAGTGAAGTGTTTTTCAGCACACAATTCAAGTGTTGAGTAGCAAGAAAAATAGAATGGAAACCAAGAACAAAAACTATGGTAGCAAATAAATATATGAATAAAATTATAATAAAATAACAAATTAAAACCAAAATAAAATAAAATAAAATAAAATAAGTCAACACCCATTCCAAAACAGCCCAAGCACTTGCGTCCACTCTCTAACAGCCAAACCATGAAGGTTGGGCTTAGCTCCTTAAATAGATAAAAGCTACAGGTCCATACCATTTTAATTCAGTTCGGTTTATTTTACAAATAAATTAACAACAATTTACCAAATTTCGGATTAAATTCATGATTACAAAATGCAATCAATATATTTTTCAGCTACCTTAAAAACATAAAGATAAAGCTAATTTCATGAAATAAACTCCTTTCCCTCCTTTGTCGTTGCACCGTTCCAAATTTTGGCGGCAACCGCAGACTATATAAACTATGAGCAATCGGCATTTAACATAAACATGGACGTTTGCCTAACGGTTCTGGGTGTTGCATGGCATATTTCCGATTTACCACAAGGGGGAGACATTTCTTCATAATGAAAATTTTGCTTTGTTAGAATGCCGTTAGAGTGGTAAAGTGTTCCAGGTGTTGGTGTTTTGTTAAATAATAAATTTCATGAGGGGAACTTAGGGACATCGGAACGGCTGGCTGAGGAATATACATTATTTAAATGTAAGGATTTAAATACTCGAATAGCTAAATGTTAAAAAGCAAAAGCACAACTTTTTTTGTTTTGTTTTAGAGAGCAAGGAGCAAACGGAGACCTTTATTAAAATGAATGCCAGCACCTGCGGTGAAGCGTCTCCTCCTCCAATAACTGAAAAACCAAAAACAGCATAAAAATTAAACTCAAAATTTCTGCCTCCATTTTTATAAAGCTTATAGCTGTTTTGTGATACAAGTGCAGGTGGGAATAGCCAATGAAACAGTGAAGGTGGGAACGGTGGTTCTGTAAACACAAACAGAAATACAGGACTTCATTAGTCTAATCAAGGATAGTCTCCTTGGTATCCCCCCTTCTTTCCTGCCTTTACTAATAAGTATGTTTTTTCACACACGCTAATTACATCTGTCTAGCTAATTACATCTATTCAAATGTTTTTATTTTAACTGTAAAATCTTCTCACCTGACTGGTCTTTAGAGGAGCTGCTGCCTTTACAAAAAATTGATATATCTGTCTAGAGAAGAATAATATTGATCAAACTATTAACTTATTTTAAGCAGCTATTGCAATAGTGTGCCACAAACAACCCTTCTTTCAAGTTTCAAAGATGTTATGGGGCAGCAGTGCCTCCCCCAGGTCCTACTGCGTTACAATTCTTTACTTTGTGAATACGGAGACAGCAACAAATTGTAGCACAGTTGAATAAATAAGAAAAATTGCCGATTTAAACAAGTAATGCATATTTATTTGAGGGGCTAGAGAGACTTTTATCTAAAACAGGTCTAACAACATCAGTGCTCAGAAGATTGAAGAAATGCAGGCTTCCTCACTGCACCTTCTACCATTGCACCTTGCATCCTGACAGGGAACTTTACTGCCTGATTATGAACGGCTCTATGCCTTAGTGTAAAGCCTCGCAATGTGTCATGAGGTTGTCTGAATACACCATTAGCGTGGCTTCCCAGCACTGCAGGACAGTTACACTAAGAGCATGGAAAATCATTACGAACTCCAACCACCCACATCGGTCTGTTCTCTCCTTGCTGTGATCTGGAAAATGCTATCGCTGCATAAAAGCAAATACTCAGGAGAAGCTACATTCAGAGTAGCACACAGTACCTGAATAACTCCTCGTGGATCTAACTCTTATAGACACTGCTTCTATTAATGTTCATACCATCACCAAATTATCCCATCTGGACTCTTGCACTACATCCTACTTGCACATTCTTTATTGCACCCTTCTACATTTGCACATTTGTATTGCGCATTAATATTTTGCCAACACAGACTGCTTTTCTTGTGTATTTAAATGAATACTGCGTTTTGTGTACAGTGGTGCTTAAGCTTGTAAAACCTTGTGAATGTCCTATATATCTGCTTAAATGTGACCTAAAACACCACATTTTCACATACGTGCTAAATGTACTGTAGATAGATTCCAATTTAACAAAAAAACAAAATTATACTTACTCACTTATTATTTGAGGAAAATGATCCATAATTACATATCCGTGAGTGGCAAAAGAATATGAACCTTTGCTTTCAGTATCTGGTGTGACTCCCTTGTGTGGTAATGACTGCAGCTAAATATTTCTGGTAACTGTTGATCTGACTTCCACATCAGCTTGGGCAGATTTAGCCCATACCTCTACAGCTCATACAGCTTCAACCCTGGAATGTTGGTGGCTTTCCTCACACGAACTGCTCACTTCACGTCCTCCCACAACATTTCTACAAAATATTAACTTTATTCTTCTTTAACCATTCTTTGGTAGAATGACTTGTGTGCTTAGGGTCGTTGTCTTGCTACTTGACCGACGTTCTCTTGAGATTCAGTTCACGGACAGATGTCCTGAGATTTTCCTTTAGATTTTGCAGGAATGCAGTAGTTTTCCTTGCTTCAGACATGAGGGTTCTCATTGAAAACAAAACTTTCAATTTTGGTCTTATCCATTCTCAAAATGGCTTGTCCATGTGGTCTTTAGCAAACTGAAGATGAGCAGCAGTGTTCTTCTTGGAGTGCAATGACAGCCCTGCCATGCACATCACTGTTGTTCATTGTTCTCCTGATGGTGGAGTCATGAAACCTAACAAACAACAAACTAAAGTTTTGGAAAGTGTCAGTTCTTAATGCTTGGAATCAGAGAACAGACTCTCATGGACACACACCTGTTGTTTTCTCTTTCTTGGTGCTTATTGTAGCACTTCTACAGAGGCTGTCTGCTGACAACAGAAACAACAGTAAGTAAAGCACAAAAAACCTGGTACTAAATTACTAACCATATTTATGTTCTCAAAGAAGAGGACACCATGGGCAGGGTGGCATCACTGAACTTTAATATGTAAACATTCAGTCTTCAGTCTCTCCCATTGTGTTTCAATCAGTGATCCATCCTTAGTGTTAGTGGTCACATTTGGCCGAGACCCTTAAAGTCATGGAGTATTTTAAAATCTTATCACCAACACTAGTACTATGGGACTGTGGTAGTCTAGCGGGTAAAGTACTGGACTCTGGACCAGAAGGTCCAGGGTTCAAATCCCACTTCTGCCAAGCTGCCACTGTCCTTGAGCAAGACCCTTAACCCACAATTGCTTGGATTGTAAGACTGTATCAATTGTAAGTCCCCCTGGATAAGGGCGTCTGCTAAATGCTGTAAATGTAAATGTAGTATTACACCTTCTAAGCAATTCCTTTCCTAGTCATATAAAATTATATATTTTAACGCCATTCATTTTCTAAACCAGATGTTACAAATTTGAACAAATTAACCTAAAAGTTAATGAAACCAGTAGTCATTAAGTTTGTTTATTGATATGAATTGTCTGTACAAGGTTCTGAACCTTTGTTAGTCAAATGACAGAGACCATATTTATAACCAAAATCAAAACACAACAGGACAGTTAAGAAGACTAGTAAAAAACATGGCCTTATCCTCTTATTTCTTTCCTTTCAGCTTTTAAAATCATTTTACACACACAAAAAAAAACAAGAATGAGTGTAATTCCTACAAACTTTTACATATCGTTGTTTTTTTGTTTGTTTTTTTTATGGCCATGGGAAAAAAGAAAATGAAATAGTGGAACAGTGGCACAAGTGGTTAGTGCTGTCACGTAACAGCTCCAGAGATCCCCTGTTCAATCCTGACCCTGGATTCTGTCTGTTTGAATTTGGCGTGTTCATGTGTGTTTTATCTGGGTTTCTTCCCACATTCCAAACTTTGACCAGTAGTGTACAGGGCATGTGCATAATTGTCCAGTTGTGCGCTAGAATGCGGTCCTTCAAAGCACATGTCCAGGAAAAGTAGGACTATGGTCACTGTACTATATAACACCATATGTAATCAACAACAGCTGTTTTTATCAACACTGGCCAATGATGCAATGACATCAGCTGCAGTGGAGCTGACTGGGACTCTGGTAGCTTAGTGGTTAAGATACTGGACTATGAAACAGACAGTCTAGGGTTCAAATCCCTCCTCTGCCACGATTGGGTCCTTGAGCAATTCCCTTAATCCATAATTGGTTGGATTGTAAAACCGTATTAATTGTAGGTTGCTCTGGATAAGGGTGTCTGCTAAATAATATAAATGTAATCATGGGAGCAATATTTCCATATGTAAATGACACTAAGTCTTAGCCTTTTTCTGTTTTTCTCTTGTTCATTTTGAGCTCATGTTACATCTCATAGTTAGCTGGTTTGGTACACAGTAAATGGGTAATTGTGCTAACCCCTGTCTGTCCCACAGTTTTTTCAGTGCATGACTCACTCTCTACCAGCTTGTCGTTTTCTCCACAGTGCCATCACTTACGCAGATAAACATCACACATGTACCAGGCCATCCACATGATCTAAAAGAAAAGGAGTCCCATTGGACTAAGGACCTTCTTCCACTGCTCCAAGGTGACTGTTGTGAGTACTTTTGCATGGGCACGCTAATCAGTTCAGGGCTACATACAGGGGTCCTGGGTTTGATCCCAAAGTGGAGTGGTCCGAGTCCTTTCTGTGTGGGGACTGCACGTCCTCCCTATGTCCATGTGGGTTTTACTCCAGTGTCCCCACACAGTCCAAAGGCATGCAATACGTTAATTGATTATGCTAAATTGGCCTGACCTGAGTGTGTATGTATATGACTGGTCTTGATGTAGCCTTGTGTGTGTGTGTGTGTGTGTGTCACAGAGGTGGCCATTGATGCTGATAGTGACGTTAAATAAACCAAATAAACAAACAAATCTCCCATGTCCAACACGCTTACTGAGAATCCGAATCAACTAAGTCCTTGTCAAGCACAGTTGTAATGAGACAACCATTATTCAATTGTTGATCTGCGAGTAGCCAATATGTAATGTTTACATCTTATATGCAAAATCAGTCACATTTTTTGGTCTTTTTTTACTTAATCTCTATTCTTCATATTTTCTTCATAAACAGCTATGAGTGCATCTGTGCTTATAGGATAAAACTGCGTTCTTGGGATGCTGCTTTAAATGCATGAGCCTCTTTGCTTCAGTTTTCCAGCAGCTTTGTTTACATGAAAGAGAGTCAGAAGGAGGGTGAAGAAATAGGAGGGGTATTGGGTGCATGCGCATGCAAGAGAGGGAGAGAAAGAGGAGAACAGAGGGAGAGCAAGGCTGCAAGAATGAAGGCTGTGAGGATAGTGACGCACGATTATCTTCCCCCCTGCCTGCTCATTGGCTACAGGGGCCGCCCGTCACTGAGCTCAGGTTCAGGGATATGCCATCAGGGCAGATTATGAAGCAGACCTCATATCTGGTGCTCTCCTCTGTTTGTCTCAATGGCTGAACACAGACTTTCCATGCTTTCCTCGCTGTGGCTTTTTGTATTCGTACACCCAGCTTTGTCCTACGATCAAGTGCCTGCAATCCTGGACAGGAGGTAAGGGTGGCTCTTTCAGCTCCTGTATGGGTGGGTGGAGAGGGAGTGATGCTGTATGCCTGATCTTAGTCTAGCACTATAGCCAGTGCCCACCAGGGACCAGGTCTCTAATAGACAAATGCTGTTGAAGCTGCATTCCTGGATAAGCATACCTGCTAACAATGGGTAGACTCTATTGAGTATGTGCCAATTATGATGCAGATTTCTTCCTTCTCTGTGGGACTGAAAGACGTTCAAACAAGGCCATGACTATGGGACATGAAGCAGACCCTGTCCAGTGTTTTGTCTGAAGGAATCAGTTTACAGATGCTTCTCTATTCTGTGCTGGGGATGAAGTGGCTGGGAGTAAACCACCCCAGGCAGCCATAAATGTGATGAAATCAATCCTTCATACACTTACTGTACTGTTGTTTACATGTTTATCTAGCATTCCTTTACTCAATAATGGAATTCGGGGAATTTTTCTGGTTTTGTTGAACCTCATTTACATTCTAGGGTCACACTTTACTTTATAAACTTAACATTTATGTTCTACCTTCATTAGTACAAGAATTCACATATTGCTCCTGCATTACCGTGTGTATGACATATGCTCATTTTAAGCATATTTATGATGACTTATGTTGTATTATATGTAAGAATTAATGATTACTCACTCATGAAATACTGCATTTATGCTCTTTCATGTACCCTTATAGCAAAGTGTTACCCATGCTAGATATTGTATAGCCAGTTCATATCTGGGAGGTAAATATATAGTATAAGAAAGTAGGTTTCTGAAGCAATAATCTGACATTCTTTTGAGGATTCTTAGTGTAGCTCAATTTATGACGTTCTCCAGCCCTTAATTTGTATATAAATATAATCACTCACATGCAGGCATGACTGTTCCCGTTTCCACACATTGTTTGGTAATTGCTGCTATTTTTGACAGAGCATATGGTCTTGTGGGATTACAAGATAGGTATTTTGAATCATCTGTGCTCCTGACTTACGACTCTTAGTTTGAGAAGTGTAAGACTTTTGAGATCTAGAGCACAACTTCAGATATTAATTATAGCATTATGACTACCTTAAAATTTGCTATGAGACCATAACTGTGAGACACTCTAAATTAACATAACAATATATGCAGAAATAGGATTGTACGATGTATTTCACCCACTGGGTTCTGCATTTATGATTTGAACTGTTTAATTAGGAAGTATTTGAAGAACGTTAATGTCTTGAGCCCTCGTCAGGTTACTTAGTCACGATGTCATAACCAACACAGATGAATCAAATTGGCAGCAAGTGGAACTTCCATCCTTAATCTGAGATAACAAATCTATTATTAGAAATCAAAGATCAGCTCAGGGTTGTTTTCCATTCCATTGAGACTAAAAAGAGAACATGTTGACACTGATGGAAGTGGTAAGGTGAAGATATGGTGAGAACGAGGTGTTCGTTATGTAAATGTCTGTTTCAGCACTTAGGCCACTGTGTCCAGCCATAACCAATGACTGTAGCAAAGCTTTCAGCTGCTGACCTCAGTAAACTGGCATTGAAACAAAGGAAGAAGCCTCCTCACACACAGGCATCTTGAATATGTGGTTATTTTAATAGTGTATGACAGGAAATGCTATAAAGACTGTGTACATGTAATGTGCGGCTAAAGATAAGTTACATTCTTATTTTTAAATACGTTTCCAATGTGCTTTGATTAAGTCAAGATGTCAAGCTGCTTTCAGCTCAACATTCATCTTTCCATTAGCAGATCAATTGTGGCATGCAGCGCTGTGCCCTGCCATAAACTGTTTAGTTTCCTCTCACCCTAGTGATGCCCTAAACTGTTTGGAAAGAAGAGAGAAGCTCTCCCAGTTTGCATACTCTATTTCCACATAATAAGAGGGGGTTGCCATGTCCAACAGAATATGAATCCGACAATGCTGAATATTGAGGTCACCCGGTACTTTCATTATCAGAGCACACACAAACCAATGGCATGCGGAGGAAGGATACAGCAGATTCTTAATAAGGTTTAAGAAGATCCTCCAAGCTCATTATCATGGTGATTGGGAACACAGCATGTTGGGCAGGGCGGTACACTATGTATTCATCAGGAACACTTTTTTTTTGCTTGCTTGCTTAACTACAATAAAATTTGTGTATTTATACACTCTGATGCGCCAAATAACAAGCGCTCCATTTATGTTTTAACCATCTGATAACTTGAAAGTAATTTGCCTCCCAAACATCCGTTAGCGCTGCAAAACAGACCCCTTTCTAGCATATGGCCTGTGATGCATTTGGTTCATCTACAATAATAATGTGGACACTAATTCTACTTAGTCAGTTTGGCTATTTCTGTCATATCCATTGCTGATAGGTGGATAAAATCAGGCATAGTCATACAATAGCCAAAAATAAACATTGACAACAGAATGAGTTGTACAGGTACTCCCCGTTTTACGATATTTTGACTTTATGATGGGAATCCAATAATACACATAAATACCCATTCAGCAAAAACCGTATTCTGAATATTGAATTTTGATTTTTCCTCAGTCAAGCAATATGCAGTATGATGCACTCCCCCACCATCGACTGAGAGCACTGTTTTTGTTTGCCACTTTCAATATATTATTAAATAAATTACACGGGATATTCAACACTGTTAGAAAATAGGCTTTGTGTTAATGACTTTTCCCAACTGTAGCTTAATGTTTGTGTTTTAAGCATGATTAAGGTAGGCTACACTGAGATTTATATTGTACAGTGGGGCAAAAAAGTATTTGGTCAGCCACTGATTGTGCAAGTTCTCCTACTTAGAAAGATGAGAGAGGTCTGTCATTTTCATCATAGGTACACTTCAACTATGAGAGACAAAATGAGAAAAAAATCCAGGAAATTACATTGTAGGATTTTTAAAGAATTTAATTGTAAATTATGGTGGAAAATAAGTATTTGGTCAATAAATTTGGTTCAACTCAATACTTAACCTTTGTTGGCAATGACAGAGGTCAGACGTTTCCTGTAAGTCTTCACCAGGTTTGCACACACTGTAGCTGATATTTTGGCCCATTCCTCCATGCAGATCTCCTCTAGAGCAGTGATGTTTTGGGGCAACACAGACTTTCAACTCCCTCCACAAATTTTCTATGGGGCTGAGGTCTGGAGACTGGCTAGGCCCAACTCCAGCACTCTGAAATGCTTTTTACGGAGCCACTCCTTCGTTGCCCGAGCGGTGTGTTTGGGATCATTGTCATGTTTGGAAGACCCAGCCACGTTCCATCTTCAATGCTCTCACTGATGGAAGGAGGTTTTGGCTTAAAATCTCATGATACATGGCCTGTTCATTCTTCCCTTAACACGGATCAGTCGTCCTGTCCCCTTTGCAGAAAAAAACAGCCCCATGTTTCACAGTAGGTATGGTGCAACTCAGAATTCTTCTTCCTCCAAAACACGGCGAGTTGAGTTTTTCCCAAAAAGTTCTATTTTAGTTTCATCTGACCACATGATATTCTTCCAATCTTCTTCTGGATCATCCATATGCTCTCTGGCAAACTTCAGATGGGCCTGGACATGTACTGGCTTAAGCAGGGGGACACGCCTGGTACTGCAGGATCTGAGTCTCTCTTGGCGTAGTGTGTGTTACTGATGGTAGCCTTTGTTACTTTTGGTCCCAGCTCTCTGCAGGTCATTCATCAGGTCCCTCCGTGTAGTTCTGGGATTTTTGATCACTGTTATCATGATCATTTTGACCCCACGGGATGAGATCTTGCGTGTAGCCCCAGAATCGAGGGAGATTATCAATGGTCTTGTATGTTTTACAATTGCTCCCACAGTTGATTTATTCACACCAGCCTGCTTGCCTATTGTAGATTCACTCTTCCCAGCCTGGTGCAGGTCTACAATGTTCTTCCTGGTGTCCTTCGACAGCTCTTTGGTCTTGGCCATGGTTGAGTTTGGAGTCTGACTGTTTGAGACTGTGGACAGGTGTCTTTTATACAGATAACGAGGTCAAACAGGTGCCATTAATACAGGTAACGAGTGGAGGACAGAAGAGCTTCTTAAAGAAGATGTTACAGGTTTGTGAGACTCAGAAATCTTGCTTGTTTGTGGGTGACCAAATACTTATTTTCCACCATGATTTACAAATAAATTCTTTAAAAATCCTACAATGTGATTTCCTGGATTTTTTTTTCTCATTTTGTCTCTCACAGTTGAAGTGTACCTATGATGAAAATTACAGACCTCTCTCATCTTTCTATGTAGGAGAACTTGCACAATCAGTGGCTGACTAAATCCTTTTTTGCCCCACTGTATATATTGAACTCCTTGGTTTGCGATAAACTCAGCTCACGATGGATTTGTCAGAATGTATCCCCATTGTAAAATGAGGACCATCTGTACTCATAAGTTTGATGACATTCACTATGGCATAGTCATGCCACTTTTCCAAGTCAGTTCAACGTATTTCTGCCCCGCTATAGCTCCAGGCCAACTATGAATTAGAAATTGCTGAGCTATGCAGTGGTTGGCTATACAAGCTCTAACAATGAGCTCACTGAAGAACATAGCACATTAATCATCTGTTGTCAGTTGCCACACTCACTACCAAGTTGCCACTGGACGTGACATGAGAACAAAAACTTCATCTGGAGCCTCATGTATTAGGTTTCCATAGCTAAGTCCAAGATCGCTATGTGCAATGCCAAGCAAGTGGTCTGGTGCTCTAGGATATGCCCAGTTCTTAGTGATTATTAAAACATCTGGAAGAGGAATAGTTTAGTGAATAGGACAACTTTGAATTGAAATGTTACAACATTTACCACAGCATGCCACCCTAGAGAGATGTGCTTCACATTTTGCAGCAACAGTTTGGTGAAGGACCTTTCCTGTTTCAGTGTAATGATTCCCACATGCATAAAGCAAAGTTCATGAGTAAATGGTTTGGCATGATACAAAAAGACAGCTCTATAAAGCCCTGACCTAAATCCAAACCAACACTTTTTGGATAAAATCAAATGCTGACACTGAGAAGGCCTTAGCACCTTAGCACCACAAATATATATATATGTGTATATATATATATATATATATATATATATATATGTACATATATATATATATATATATACTGGTCCTTCTCAAAAAATTTGCATTTTATGATAAAGTTACATTCTTTTCTGTATGTAATGATAAAAATTAGACCTTTCTTATCATATATTTTAGATCATTGCACACCAACTGAAAAATTTCAAGCTTTAATGTTTTTAATACTGATGATTTTGGCATACAGCTCATGAAAACCTCAAATCTCACAAAATTAGCATATCATGAAAAGGTTCTCTAAACGAGCTATTAACCTAATCATCTGAATCAACGAATTAACTCTAAAACACCTGCAAAAGATTCCCTGAGGCTTTTGAAAACTCCCAGCCTGGTTCATTACTCAAAACCGCAATCATTTTGGTAAGACTGCCGACCTGACTGCTGTCCAGAAAGACCATCATTGACACCCTCAAGCAAGAGGGTAAGGCACAGAAAGAAATTTCTGAACGAATAGGCTGTTCCCAGAGTTGCTGTATCAAGGCACCTCAGTGGGAAGTCTGTGGGAAGGAAAAAGTGTGGCAGAAAACGCTGCACAACGAGAAGAGGTGACCGGACCCTGAGGAGGACTGTGGAGAAGGGCTGATTCCAGAGCCACCGTGCACAGGCGTGTGCAGGAAATGGGCTACAGGTGCCGCATTCCCCAGGTCAAGCCACTTTTTGAACCAGAAACAGCGGCAGAAGCGCCTGACCTGGGCTACAGAGAAGCAGCACTGGACTGTTGCTCAGTGGTCCAAAAGTACTTTTTTTCGGATGAAAGCAAATTTTGCATGTCATTCGGAAAATCAAGGTGCCAGAGTCTGGAGGAAGACTGGGGAGAAGGAAATGCCAAAATGTCTGAAGTCCATGTGTCAAGTACCCACAGTCAGTGATGGTCTGGGGTGCCATGTCAGCTGCTGGTGTTGGTCCACTGTGTTTTTATCAAGGGCAGGGTCAATGCATCTAGCTATCAGGAGATTTTGGAGCACTTCATGCTTCCATCTGCTGAAGAGCTTTATGGAGATGAAGAGTTCATTTTTCAGCACGACCTGGCACCTGCTCACAGTGCCAAAACCACTGGTAAATGGTTTACTGACCATGGTATTACTGTGCCCAATTGGCCTGCCAACTCTCCTGACCTGAACCCGATAGAGAATCTGTGGGATATTGTGAAGAGAAAGTTGAGAGACACAAGATCCAACACTCTGGATGAGCTTAAGGGCGCTATCGAAGCATCCTGGGCCTCCATAACACCTCAGCAGTGCCACAGGCTGATTGCCTCCATGCCACACCGCATTGAAACAGTCATTTCTGCAAAAGGATTCCCGACCAAGTATTGAGTGCATAAATGAACATAATAATCTGAAGGTTGACTTTTTTTGTATTAAAAGCACTTTTCTTTTATTGGTCGGATGAAATATGCTAATTTTGTGAGATTTTGTGAGAATTTTGGGTTTTCATTAGCTGTATGCCAAAATCATCAGTATTAAAACAATAAAAGATTTTGAATATTTCAGTTGGTGTGCAATGAATCAAAAATATATGAAAGTTTAATTTTTATCATTACATTACGGAAAAGAATTAACTTTATCACAATATGCAAATTTTTTGAGAAGGACCAGTATATATATATTTTTTTGGTGCTAACATTTTGTTATTTGCCAGTCTCCTGTCAAGTGCCTTGAATTTCAATTGTATTTCTTTGAAAGGTGCTATATAAATGAAGCTTGATTGATCGATGTTCGTATAGCAGAATGTAAATGAGTTCTGCAGTTATTCCAAATTGCGCTTATGGGTCTGAGATGTTCAGCAAGCCCATAGGATTTGACATCTAGATGGCCACTTTATTTTGGATGACTTTGTTCCTAAATGGATGAGCATGTGTTCATGAATACTGTAATTGTGATGAGCAATACAAAGCAACATGATTAGCATTATGGGATTGTCATTTTGGCCATTTACCCCAGTCTTAAATTACTTAAGTTACTACTTGGGTAATAGTACATATTAGTAAATGGATGAAAAGTGAAGCAAATACATAATATAAGCAAAACCACTCTCACCCATGTCTGCTGATGGAGCATTAAGCACGTCTGGAACAAGGAACAAGAGCGAGGAATGTGGTGTTCCAGTGTGAGTGGATCAATTGGATTTACGTCACTGGACTTCCACTGAAGATTGATATGCCACTTAACAATTTAAGTGCTTTGTTCTAACCTTGAATCAAACAAGACCACTTTCTCTATCACACTTTTCTTTTCTTGTTGTCCATCACAGCGTGGAGGTCCCACCATATCAATCTATCAGAATCAGACCTGGTAAGTCATGGGTTTTGTCTTTAATTATGGTATGTTTGTTAGATATAGTATTGATTTGATTGAACATAACACATTTGTAACTGCTGAACTTGTTTTTTTTATATGGTCTGGTTTTATTAGTGTTATATTTCTAGAACAAATGATTTTATGCACAGCAGATGCAAATGCATGCTGTACTGAATTTCACCGAGTTACATTTGTGTATCCATTTCCCTTTTTCCTTTAGTATAACATTATCTAAATGTACTATGTTAAAACCTACTTTGGGGAGAAAAAGCGAAACATGCTGTACCATGTCCAAAATGAGGCGATGCTTTGCTCTTCTGGATGACCTCACACTCTCTTCTTGTCCTATCTGCATGTTTTGTGATGCAGATGGAGTAGGCATTGAGAGTTCAAGTGCCTCACATGAGGAGAGTTATTCACCTGCACCTGAAAATCCACTCAGAAAAATATTGCAGGTATTGCACTTTTTTCCCCTGATAGCCAGCGTGACCTTGACACTCCTAAAATGCAGAAGCATGTTTAGATACTTTTACAGAATGAAAGTGTATACATCTAACTTGTTCATTTTGCTAGCAGAAATGCTTGTGTGTATATATACTAATTATAATCTGTTCTCTCATATAACAGCCTTATGGATGGCATTTGCATACTCAACCTAGAACCAAAAGGAAGTTACTACAGTCTACAAGCTCTGGACCATACTCTCCTCTGACTGTAGCATATAATGGCAAGATATGCATCCTATTTAAGGCGAGGAGGCTGGCTATTCGGTACAGAAACAACACCTTTCTGGACCTCACTGAAAGGGTATTTGGACCCAATGCTTCTGTGGACACCAAAGGCTCAGTATGCACCAAAGAGAAAGCCAGGTATGTCCTAGTTCTCTTTTGCTGAAAACCATTTCTGCTAATAGATATCTTACAGATTTCCCCATTTAAACACCTTTTCGGTTGCCATAGATTTTTATATTTGTCATAAGAAAATCAAAATTCAGTGGAGCCTCAGTTTCTCGACCACCTCGGATTGCGTAGAATTTGGTTCTCAGTGCATTTTGTATTTGTCTCGGTTCTCATCTTTGCTTAGTACAGGATGCACCTGCTTAAACTCGACTCGATTCATGATTCAGTACACAGGTATTCAGTGATTCAGTGATTCAGATTCACAATAGTCCTTGCCCAGTGAAGATCTCAACTGTGTTTATTGTGTTTTTCTTTATTTTTACTTCTACAGTACTGTATTAGTAGTACAAATAAGTCTCCACTAACCTAAAAAAGCCACAAGAGCCACCTAAAAGTAAAACTGGAACTGAATCCTCCAGAACACAGGCTGCAGTTAGCTTAGCAGCTATGGTAGTGCTCTGAGTTTACCAACAGAACAAGTGTTTTACTTTTACTTTTCACTTTCAATCCATTACTCACTAAATTACATGAGATTTTTCAACACTATTATAACATAGGTTTTGTGTTAATGAGTTTGGCCAACTGTAAGCTAAAGTAAGTGTTAATGTGCAATAGCCTCGGCTATGATAGAGTATAGACTATATTAAACTTATTGGTTCATGATACATTTCACTTAGGTTGGATTTGTCAGAATGTTTCTCCATTGTAAATCAGAGAGCACCTGTGCAATACAACTCCATTAATGTATAGTGGTGCTTAAGTTTGTGAACCCTTTAGAATGTTCTATATTTCTGCAGAAATATGACCTAAAACATCATCAGATTTTCACACAAGTTCTAAAAGTAGATAAAGAGAACCCAGTTAAACAAATGAGACAAAAATATTATACATGGTAATTTATTTATTGATGAAAATGATACAATAATACATACTGATGATTGGCAAAAGTATGTGAACCTCTAGGATTAGCAGTTAATTTGAAGGTGAAATTAGAGTCAGGTGTTTTCAATCAATGGGATGACAATCAGGTGTGAGTAGGCACCCTGTTTTATTTAAAGAACAGGGATCTATCAAAGTCTGCTCTTCACAACATGTTTGTGGAAGTGTATCATGGTACGAACAAAGGAGATTTCTGAGGACCTCAGAAAAAGAGTTGTTGATGCTCATCAGGCTGGAAAAATTTACAAAACCATCTCTAGAGAGTTTGGACTCCACCAATCCACAGTCAGGCAGACTGTGTACAAATGGAGAAAATTCAAAACCATTGTTACCCTCCCCAGGAGTGGTCGACCAACAAAGATCACTTCAAGAGCAAGGCGTGTAATAGTTGGCAAGGTCACAAAGGACCCCGGGGAAACTTCTAAGCAACTGAAGGCCTCTCTCACATTGGCTTATTGTTCATGAACCAACCATCAGAACAACACTGAACAACAATGGTGTGCATGGCAGGGTTCACATGGACAGAGATCACGTGGACAAGCCAGAAAGCTATTGGAAGAGTGTTTTGTGGACGGATGAGACCAAATTAGAACTTTTTGGTTTACAAGAAAAGCGTTATGTTTGGAGAAAGAAATGTTTGGTTAAAATTTGCTTGGTACTCGTCGTTTTCGGTTCTTGAAAAGCATTCTGGAGTGAATTAAAAGATGTGAAGAATTTGATATGGGAATTTGCAGATGATAGTAGTGACGATGTGTTTTGTTGTCAACAGCCTTTCTTTACGCCTGGGAGATGTAGAGGATATTAAGGGACTTATCATTAGGTGAGCATCCCTTTTTTTTCATCTCACCTCATCAGGCTAAAAGTGGAATCGCACAGCATGACCATTCTAAAATCACTCATTTGTGCTAATCCTAACACAGGCTCCAGATGTCCAACACATTCTATGAGTCTGTAGGCCAGAACTGGTTCACTTTGGATAGTGTTCATATTCACTACAACTGGACCCACGAGGCCACCTTCAATGCCACAGAGGTCTATGCTCCTGCCACTTATTCCTACCATTGCCAGCATGTCAGTAGCCTTCAGAAATATGACACGTTACTGGTGCCCAGCTCACATACAGACAGTTCGGCAAACTGGCACATCACTTTTACAGACTTCCAGGTAAGTGCACAGGCTGCTTGATATTGCTGTTTAGTGCAGAGCTATAATAAGCTTCAGTTACTAAAACAAAGTAGATATAGTAGATTTGTAGTGCTTTTTCAGTCTGATCCTAATCAGCCCTGTAGAAGACAGAAAACACAAAAAAGAAAATATTGTGTCATAAAAGAAATTTTAAAAAGTGTCAATTTAACAAATTGTAAATTAGCAACTAATAATTGGAATGCAGATTTATTCTTCTTGATGATTTGTGAAAATGCTGTTTTGCCACAAGCACTCCTTGACCAGCCATTGTCATGGTTAGGCCCTGATTAATTATATTGTGTACATCTGTGACCTGTATTTGCGTCCTTAAATTTATTTCCCATTTACTCCAATGGAAATTGAATGGGGTACCTGTCACAGGGGTTGCAGAGCTCTGCATATACAGTATACATGTGTATGTCTATAATATTATTCTACTCAGCTGTTTCAGAAGACAAATATCTGAAATGACTATAAAATTTTATAAAAGTTGGGTAGGTAGATAATTTGGGCTGACGAAGATCTATATTTGGCTAAGATCTATATTTCATTTTTACAGATCCAGGCTTTTAATGTGCAGTCCAACAAATTTTGCATCAGCCAGTGACTGCGCCACCTTCTTTACCCCAGCCATCCTAATGGGACTCATCACATCTCTGATTTTGCTGTTGGTTTTGGCCTATGCTCTGCACATGGTGGTCCATCTCAAGCACATCGACCGGTACGAAGAGCACAAGACCACTGTCTACTTCCCACGCTTGCCTGAGGCTGAACGCCCTGAGAAGAACAGTGTGTAGAGACAGTGCTGCCACCGTGGACCAACCGCAGAACTGCAAAGGACCAGAGAGGGCCTTGTTGGAGGGAGAATTGCCTCTTCTGACTGTGGATGGCTACATCGCATTTTCAGTCTTGCTCTGCCTGGCACTAAACCCCTTGATCAGCTCCTGCTCTTGAGGCCAGAGTTGACATAATCTGCTGTATCAAGTGTTTAATCCTAGGCTGGAGCCAAAACCAGGGTACATCATTCTTCAGGACCAGGACTGTGAAGCCTTTGAAGAAGTGCGAGTACTAAACTGGCCTTTCAGTAGACCAAAAATACACTGTATGTATAGTCCAGAATTATTGGCAAACCTTGAAAAAAATGGGTAAAACGTTATGGAAAATGTCTTTGCGGTTAATTATCTTCGTCTCACACTGACACAAGTAAATTTATTGGAGGGAAATTTGGGCTCACATAGATAAATACTTTGTGCAACATCCATTTGCCAACATACCACCACTTTGTGTTCTCCTATAATGCTTGATAATGAGGATACAGAGCAAGGAGTATGAGGCGTTCCTCAATGCAGGTCCCATCATAGGAATGCTCCACCTCATTCACCCCACAGGCTTTCTGTTTTTATAGTCAGGGACTGGGATGCTGAATTCTTAATTCTGTGGTCAATAAAAGTAATGGAAAACCAGATTAAATTATGTTTAACCTTCCATCTTGTTAGAAAAAATCCATTTTCGTTCAAGTTCGGTCAGCCAGATGGAACAGTTCTGCTTTTGCTTGTGGTTATATGTCTTTCATATATGTGGTTATATGAAAGAAAATGCTTTTATCTGGTATACCTTAAAAATATTTTGTTGGCATGGAGGTGCTGACTAATTTGAGACACCATCTTTTGCAAAACTCCAATTGTGATGCTTTAACCATATTCCTCAGCATACAGTATGTTATGGCAAAGTACACTCGCTCCCCCTTCCAAGCAGGTTTTATACAACTCCAATACTTTTCAACTTTAAAACTATTATTTTTAAATTACTTCATCTATGTATCATCTAGTCTTCCCTATGTTGAAGGACTAAGCAAATTCTGTGTGCCACCTCAGATTTACACACCAATATAACTGCGTAATTGTTCCTTTTTGACCAACAGAGAAATGTT
Organism: Ancistrus triradiatus; assembly: GCA_025084515.1. Taxonomy (NCBI): domain Eukaryota; kingdom Metazoa; phylum Chordata; class Actinopteri; order Siluriformes; family Loricariidae; genus Ancistrus; species Ancistrus triradiatus. Next base: position 268,793 of record JAJAGP010000707.1, on the reverse strand, counting down.
TTCTGTAAGGCTTAACAGATAGTGGAGACAAACACAGACAGTGAACAAATGGAGCTTCGGGATCAATGATTTGAATCAGTGTACAGGGGTACCTTTGTTCTCGTGGTTAATAAATTCCAGAAGGCTTGTTGAGAACCGAAAGAATGAGTACTGAGCAAATTTTTCTCGTAAGGAATAATGTACATTGAATTAATCTGTTCCAGAACCCCAGAAAATCCACACTGTATAAGACATTATATGCAATAATGGAGTTGTATTGTACAGGTGCTCCCTGATTTATAAAGGGGATATGTTCCGTCAAATCCATCATAAGCTAAATGCATCATAACTGAGGAGTTTAACGAGTGTTTGATAGAGCGGTCTATACTGTATAATAGCAGAGATATGGTAAGAATACTCTGAGGAATGATAAGTAAGATAATATTTAAAACACTTACATTAACCTACAGATGGCCAAAATCATTAACAAAAAGCTTGTTTTTTAATAAAGTGTTGAAAAATCTCGTGTCATTTAGTGAGCAATTGAAAGTGAAAAGTAAAGGCAACACTTACTTTATTGATGAACTCTGGGTGCTAGCAAATTGCTAAACTAACTGCAGCCTGTGTTCTGGAGCATTCATTTCCTGTTTTGCTTTCGGTTGGCTCTTATAAACTAACATTTTTAGGACCCATGGAGATCTTTTCACCAAGATAAACACGATAAGAAATAGCGGAGATCTTCTCTGAGGGCTATTGTGAACCTGAATCACTGTATACAGAATCGTGAATCATGAATTGAGTTTCTGCTGAAACCAGTCCAAGTTGGTTGAGAACCGAGGTACCACTCTACTGTAAAAGCTTTGATAGACAGTTTTAATATTTGTATAATAAGCAAAAGCAGTGTTATCTCTGTTCCTAGGCTGTCTGGTTGATAATAAACATAGTCCAAAACAATATCAAAGAACTAAATTAAATCCCTGTTTTGAGACTGGAAGCTTGAATAGTGATAATATTTAAAAATGTCAATTATGACAGTGTTTTTCAGTTGTTCCATTATCTCTCAGGCCAGGTACAAATTAGTTTTATGAACAAGACTGCAACTCCAGGATCCGTAGCACACATTTGATCTTGGATATGTCCGTTTATATGAAATGTCATGTAATTTAACCACTGTAAATGTAGTTACAGCACCTAAGTTGTGGGAGCAATAATACAGGACCTTGTTATAGGTATGATAAATGGTGACATGTTACACTGTTAGTCAAGAAATGATGCCAGTGTCATGCCCTGCCAAGATTAACAGACAAATTAATAAGTGCCCAGCCCAGGCTGCAAGACAGGAACAACCCTAGACAGGGCGCCAATCCATCTCAGGGCATACATATACTAGGTGCACTTTAGAGACACCAATTAAAATAAACATGCATGTCTTTGGAATGAAACCGGGGTACCCGGAGTAAAACCACACAGACACGGGGAGAACTCAGAGTGCACCACCTGGGGATTGAACCCAGGACCTTCTTGCTGTGAGGCAATGGTGCTACCCACAGAGCCACCCTGTTCTTATTATCACTGCATCAAAAAATTCATTAAACAGATTTAGGCTGTCAAGAAGGTCAATAAACTTGAGTCTAAACAGTTTTTGCTTGGTTAGGCAACATACCTGAAAGCTGTAAGTCATCTGATATTTCTTTCCATTGCTGCGTCCCTTTTTGCTCTGTTTTGATGAAGACTTCAGAAACACATTTCTACATTTAATTCCCACATTTCTTTTGTGTTTTGACATAACATCTGCGTTTTCATGAGTTTCATATATTCGACAAATTAGGCTATGCAGTACTTGGTTGAGAGTCACTAGTTATCACTGATCCAAAGTCTCAAACTGGAAATATTTGCAAGTGCTCATGTACCCCTTCAGTTTTGCTTTTCATTTTGGTATGTTCAAAATTTCTGTTTTCAACCAAGAGTTTTTTATTTCTGGGCATCGCTACAAAATAAGTAGAGAAACATCAGTTACATTATATTTTTATGAATTTTTAGGGATACCAACAACCATGCCACAATTCATTTTGCTGGGAATTAATTTAAGTTTCTCTCAACTTCAAAAGTTGACATTTCCCTCATATTTCAGTGTGAGCTTAAGCGAATTAACCACTGATATTTTTATAACCTTTTACCCATCTTGTTCAAAGGGGTGGGGGGGCAGTAGCTGTGAGTCAGTGGTGACTGTGAACTTGTCAGAAATGGGGTACTTGTTTTTATGCAGAAGTTAAAAAAGGTACAGTGTCAATTAGCTCAAAGTTTCGACTGCCAGAGTTTGGCAAATTCTCGCGTCGGCCTTGACAAGTCACATTAATGTGAATATGAAGGATGCAGAAAAAATCTTAAATGTACAGTGCTAATGAATTCTACTTTAGTTTTTAACCAATCCAAAACATCACAAGTAGTGTAGATTCAGGAACTTTGTCCAAATGCTTATCTCCACATAAGCAGTTAGATGATGTAGTTGTATAGATCATAGCCACTCAGTTTAATCCTTAACGAGCTAAAAACTATAACATCAAAACCTATATCCAAAATGCATCAAATGGTTTATTTGGAAATTCAGACATATCTTAAATTGCATCGCTATCCATTTTTATATAAAACGAGCACCAGACCTATTTAAGCTCTTTCCTCATGACTGGGTGGAATGTATTAGGTCTACTAGAAGTGCACTACTTTACAGCACATGCTATTTAACTATAGGGGTGACCTGCTGAACAAGTAAAAGAATGTTGTATGATAACTCATGTAGATGTTTGCCTTCATTGTCATATTCAGTGCGCCTTTATATATCTCAGTGGTACAGTATAACATCTGTAACTCATTATTGCAATAACCCATAGCATGGCAACAGCTAGCAATCAATCTTTACAAGGGCAGCTCTGAAACTAGTGCAGTTTGTTCCTTTGGACAGAATGGAAGCTTAAATACATATTTCAAGTCAGTGTAATTTGAAAAATAAAAAAATTATCTGATGTAAAAATCCCATGCTTGGAAATCTATGAAACTTTCACAAGTATGTTACACACACTGCACTGCGCTGCACATCTCAAACGACTCAAAGACAATAACCACTTGAGTGGCCTACACAGTAACCGAGGAGGCAGTGGTTACATCTACAGATCACACCTGCTTAAGAGTTCTGGCTGCTGGCTGAACTCAGGTAAAAGCATTCTCATCTTCCTGGCTGTTTTTCTCTCTGTCCTTTCTGCCATCTGTTCTCTCTTCTCAGCTCACAGCAGGGGCAGAGCTCACCCCTCACTGGGACAGTTTACCTTTCAGCCCTGCAACAGAAACATACACACAGCTGACTCTCTCTGACTCACAAAGCAGCTGTGTGTCTGTCACCAACCCTCATCAGCCCCACTGCTTCCTGTAGTTTGCCTTTGCCCTCCTGGTGCACATTGTACCATCCAGCACTCCTTTAAAATTGACCTATCTGCTGTTCTTTTCTTCAGTACAGTGGTACCTTAGGTTCTCGTTGTTAATTTGTTCCAGAAGGCTTGTCGATACACAAAAATGATGAGTACCAAGCACATTTTTCTTATAAGGAATGATGTAAATTGAATTAATCTGTTCCAGACCCCCAGAAAATCCCCACTGTATAAGGCATTATATGCCATTAATGCATATAATGCCTTATACAGTGTGGATTGTATTGTACAGGAGCTCCCTGATTTATGATGGGGATATGTTCAGACAAATCCATCATAAGTTAAATGTAACATGAACTGAGGAGTTTAACAAGTGTTTTGTAGAGTGGTCTATAGTGTATAATAGCGGAGATATGGAAAGGATACTATGATGAGTAATGATAAGTACGTTAATGTTTAAAACACATTAACTTACAGTTCACACTAGCGCAAAGCTTATTTTATAATAGTGTTGAAAAATCTCATGTAATTTAGAGAGTAATGAACCAAAATTTGAAAAGTATAAGCATACTTTACTGTATTGGTGAAGTCAGAGTGCTAGCATTGCTGCTAATGCTAACTGCAGCCTATGTTCTGGAACATTCAATTTCTGTTTCCCTTTCAGGTGGCAGTCTATACAACCCTTTTTAGGACAAGTGGAGACTTATTTACACCAACAATACAGTTCTGTAGATGTAAAAACTACTACTAGTGTGGGACTGTGGTAGCCTAGTGGTTAAGGTACTGGAGTGTGGACCTAAAGGTCTGGGGTTCAAATCCCATCTCTGCCAAGCTGCCACTGTTGGGTCCTTGAGCAAGGTCCTTAACCCACAATTGCTTGGATTGTAAGATTGTATCAGTTGTAAGTCGCTCTGGATAAGGGCGTCTGCTAAATGCTGTAAATGTAAAAAAAAGAAACACACAATGAAAACAGTGGAGATCTTCTCTGAGCATTGTGAAACTGAATCACTGTGCACTGATTCGTGAATTGTGAATCGAGCTTTGGCTGAAACGAGTTGCGTGGCTTGACTCATACAATTTTAAGCAAGTGCACTCAGTATCGACTGGTCACTGTGTTCTCTGGTCAAAATGAGAACCGAATTCGACAAGTCTCGTGGCGGTCGAGAACCGAGGTACTACTGTATATCATTTTTACAGACATATACAATGAGCAAAAACATATATAGAACCCAACCTTGACCTTAAGCAAACAGACATTTTGTGGAAAGACCTGTAACAAGTAGTTCATGTGAAGAAACCCACCAACATCCCAGAGCTGAAGCTGTCATGTACAGAAGAATGGGCTAAAATATCTTCAAGTTGATGTGCAAGTCTAATCAATGGTAACCAGAAGCATTATTGCAGCACAAGGTGGTCATACAAGATACTTTTTCCTCAATCGATAAATGACAAAGTATATTTTTTGTGTCATTTGTTTAACTGGGTTCTTTTAATCTACTTTTAGGACTTGTGTGAAAATCTGATGTTTGTTTAGGTCACAGGTATGCATTAAAATTTAGTCATTTTAGCAGATGCTCTTATTCAGAGCAACTTACAACTGGTGCAGTTAAAAAAATCAAAGCAATTGTGGAGCTCAGGGCAGCTTTGGTAATGATGAGATATGAGCCCCATTCTTTGGTTCTTAGTACAGTTTTTTAGCCACTGCACCATCACAGTCCCAATCACTGAAATATAGAAATATAGAAAGTTCTAGAGTTACAGATCAGAGACTAAACCCTTCCTGTGTGGGTTTCATCTGGGTACCTATATGCATTAAGTCAGCTGGCATATATCTCAGACATCCTAGTCTGAGTGAGTCGGTATGTATGTGCCCAGTGATGGACTGGTGCCCTGACGGGTTAGGTCCTGTACATGCACGTGACCCTGAATTGAATAAAATCCTTCCGGAAAGTGAGTGAGTGAGAAGCGTACTGTACTACAGCGACATCTGGTGGGTTCCCGGCTCTGCATTTTAAAGACAGCTTCTGGGATGTGAGCAGAACAAAGACATTTTAGCGTTGTGTTCAGTCTGAAATTGCTTATACAACCTTTAATATATGATTAAATAATTGATAGTAATTGACCAACCCTATGAGTGACCGTTCACAGCAGCACACTAAGTGTCTATCTTCTATGAGGCATCCCACTCAAGAAGATTTGTAAAGCTTCTCAGAGATAAACAATGAGTCTGCCTGTGCTGGGTGCTGCTCAAGCCTCCCTCAGATGGCTCGGGTCGGATAAATGGCCATGTGGGTCAAACGGGACGTCCAAAATGCGGCTATAGGGAATAATATACTTGAATGATTAAAAGCCAAACTTGTACATTAAGGATAATAAACACGAAGGAGTATAAATTATTTTAACGTAATCATATATTGACATGCGCACTGGTGCCAGTTCTAGAAGTGGAGCTCTGGTTTATTGGCGTCATATTTATCATTTCTGTCCCCCTGTTTTCGGAAATGGAATATTCCATCTCATCAGAAAAAGCAAACGTGGGGAAGAATGTAAAAACTGCGGAGGGTTTCATGCTGAGCGTCGGTATCCAAACCTCAGGTAACATTTGGTTTTACTGTTTTAAACTGTTTGTTAGTGTCACTGTTTGGAGGTTTATTTTTATATATATAAAAAAACATAAACAGACGCAGACCTATTACATAATTTCCTGTTACGTAATGTTTTACATCAGTGAACTTAATTGGCTTTAATATTCGGAGTTTGTTTGCTTTTATATTAACCTTACTGTTTCAGGTTTCTGTTTAGATTTCAGGCTTTATAGAGCAGTGAAACCGCTCAAATGATCTTTTTTTAATAGTGTAACTTTAAAATGCTTATTGAAGTTAAATTAATTTGAAAACTAGTTTTAAATTAAACCCACTTTCTGAGCTTTTGTCGTCTTGTGTTAGTTTACAGAGACTAAAATGGAGCACCCACTGAAGGATCCACCAAATAAAGTAGCACTCATCAAAGGTATCTACAACGGATAAAACTTGCTCGTAATGAAATATTTCATTTACTGGTTTAATGCAGATATCCTGAGCTTTTAGGTCTTTTAGGTTTTTAGTTTATAGATATACTGAGGTTTGTCTCACAAGCATCTTTCTTCCTGCACTGTAAACAGAGCGTGTCTATATAAGGAATGTGTTGAGTAATCTAAAACTGAAGGGCATTCAGTAATCTGAACGGTGTGTGAAGTGTATATAGGTGTAAAATAAATTGAGGATCTTCTTTTGGAGATTTGAAGCTCATTATATAGGCCGACGTGTTCCTTATGTGTTCTCGTGCTGCATAGAGGTTGTGTGCCTGATCCAGAGTGGCACGGATGAGCATGAGGCTGAGACCCATTACAACCAAGGAATTCATGAATGCTTAATGTGCTCACTCTGTCACGCTCCTCTCAATGTCTGAAGGCCATTTACGCCGTGCTTCTACAGCTGACTCATGCAGGATATGTGCGGCACTGTGTTCCTTAATTCCTGTTACTGATTGCACTGATATCTCCCCAAAATCACCATTTATGGTGTACAGCCTTGTGTGCCAGATGAGGTCATGTCTCTTTGGAGCGCTAAGGAGCATGGCCTGGTTCTCTGCAGCCCAGTTTTAGGAACTCCTTGTTTAGAAGAAGAATTGCATAGTTTACTTAAGTCCAATGATTCGTCACATTTTTGCTGAGGCTTAGTTCAGCTGAAATTATTACATTAAGTAAACCCCTTAGGTATACATCTTAATTTTCACGTTTTCTTTCTCATTCTTAATAGAGGCAATGGCCGTAGTAGCCCATATGTGAGATGACGTTGCTTTTAGGGTAAATCTTTTCTAGGTTGAGTTATTAATTCATGGAATGGGCTCACCTCAGGGGAAATTATCTTGCACTCTATTCCAATCTAAATTTAATCTGTGACCAGTTTGAGAATGAACTCTGGAGGAGAGCAGAATTGCCAGGTAATTTGTCGGATTAAAAATGACTGGAAGGCCAAAAGTGACAACGATAAGGTGATGGGTTTTCTAAAGCTACTGATGGATTGTCTTTTGTAAGACTATAATCTGACTGTGCTACAAAGGACATGTTCTGATGTGAACTTGTGCCCAGATGAGTTAAGTCGTAGCTCTATGGAGGCCAGTGAGTCAGAGAAAGTGATTCAGCACCTGAACCAGGAATTGAAGGAGGCTCATGATCAGGCCAATGCAGCCAAGCAGAAGTGTGTGGAACTGCAAGGTAAATGACAGTCGTATGTTTTTCATTCTCTCTGGGAGACCTGGGAGTGTTGCTATCATTTTGTGGTTGTAAGCTATGTTAAATTGTATCTTCAATATTTTTCAAAGTAATAAAATATACTCATGGACCAAAAAGAAAAAAAACTCACCAAGAAGGAGTTGTTGGAATTGAATGAAACTTTATATGTATGAATGTAATGATGATGTACGTAAGTGATCATAATAGCGCGAAAGGATAAGTTTATTGGGGGAAAACTGTACAATTGAAGGAGGCTCTAGTACCCTGTTAGGCCTCTTCTAGCCTGGATACAAGATAAGATTGGAGGCAAACAGGTTCCGTATCTTATCCTGTAGGACATTTACCCACAGATGTTGCAGTTGGATCATTGTCGGTTCCCAGACAGAACCGGCTCCAGTCCATAGCAGTCCAGGTTTCTCATTCACAACACCACGGCAAACAAAGGCGACTGCGGCTGTCAATAACAGGAAATGTAATGGGCATCGTGACAACAACTTTTATTTTGCTAAGCGCCTGTAAATGGTCTTTGCAGAGACAGGGGTCCAAAAGTAGCCTCTGAGAGCCCTCTTGTGGCAAGACCCAGTGTCTAATCAGACCACATGTGTATTCATGTATATGTCTGCCTGAGACAAAACTGCTTGCCAAGTTTTGCAGCAATCCAACATTTCTGTCTTTCTGCATATTTTTGGTCAATGAGTATTCATTACAAATCAACATGCTGATGCTCAATTTGAACTTCAGCAGGTGGTCTTAACCATGTCTGCATACCCAAATGCACTGTGATTTTGCCATGTGATTGGCTGATTTAGATATTTGCGTTAACGAGCAGTTGAACAGGTGTACCTAAGGAAGTGGCTGGTGAGTGTATATGGTATCTTTGACTATGTACACTTTGAACTATAGGAACTATAACTCTGTAGTCATGAATTAGTTAAATAGTATCAAATCTTTGAGAAGTGAACCTAGATGGATCTTTTAAGCTGCAATGTGCATCTTGTTGGTGTCTGACACAGGCCTTCTAGAGGAAGAGAAGAGATCCAGCAAGCACCAGGCAGAAGAATCTACAAAACAGATGAAGATTCTTCAGAGTAAGTGTGAGAGTCTATGACTCTGTTTAGTTATAGTTTATTGCACGTTACAACTTCCAAAAATGGTTGGCAACTTGGTTGTTTCCATATGCTTCAGCTATTTCTGCTATGTGTGTAAAGCTCAACTTCAGAAGCTGCAGGATGATATGGCAAATCTCAAGGATCAGAAAGACAGTACTATCTTCAGTATGCGGCAGGAAGTGCGTGCAGCTCAAGAGGAAGTGCATGTATTGCGCAGAGCCATGGAGAAGGCTTCATCTGAAAGGGATCACGAAGTCGGCGCTCTGAAGAGCAACCTGGCAACGCTGACCACTGAGCTTGAGAAATGGCAGCTAGCTGCAAATAAGTACGAACGCGAGATTGCCAACCTGCAAGCCAATCACCAGCAACAGATCCAACAGAAAGACAAAATTGTAAAACAACAAGGTACTGCCATAATCACACATGCAAAGTAAATAATTCAGTTTGATAAGTGCAGCAATGCTTGACTTGTATCAGAAGGAAACAGGATTTAAAGGTTATTGAAGCTATGGGTCATGCAAAAAAAATGAGCCAAAACAGTACAAAAATCTGGACACATTGGACTAAAAATTTAATACTGCGTGCCGATTTTTTTTAACCCAAAATTGTTATTGTCCAAAAACACTTTGTGTCTACATGTGATAATCTAACATGCCTACTACACACAGGTTACTTGGATATGTGATCATGACATGTAGTTGCTAACAGAATTTTGTGTATTTCTTTGTGTATTTGGCCATTTTTTAATGAGAAATGTACCTAGCGCCTACAAACTGTTTCGTGGAAATTTTGTTAGAATATACTTTGTGACCTGAAAATGCAAAAAATTCTGAATGTGCGTTAAGGCTGAGTGGTATGGCCAAAAATTTGTATCACGGTATTTTTAAGGACTTAGTACAATGAAGATATGGTTGATCAGTATAAGGCAATGAATGTTTATTATTAGCTGTTTGTATTCGCTGAATTCAACTGAAATTGAAAGACGAAGCTAATTATCATTTAGTTTGTCTGATCTATTGCCCCCTTCTCAGCTGAAACTGCCACAAGGAACATGCGAGACATAAAAACGAAAATCTCAGACCAAAACAAGCACCATAGTTTATGTATTGAAATTTAGAAACTGGGATATGAAATCAATTTCAACTGTGAGTTTTGATCCAGTACTGATATTTTTATCTTCTTCCAAATGGGATTACTCACAGATGCTTTAATGAGAAAGAGTAGCAGAACTAGCAATTTCCATTGGTTATTACCATGTTTGTATCATAGCTGTGTGTTCAGTCATTCTATTGATATGAAACTGAGACTATAAAATGTCAAATGCCTGCAAAGTGTGGGCATTGGGTTTTCGGGAATAATTGGCTGTTTGTGTTGTCCACCAGTAACAGTAAGGGTCCATTGCTTCTGGCGCTAGTGGCAGAAACAGAATAGCTCTTGCAGATTGGTTAAAAAGTCTGTTATATTACTCCGAAAGGGGGAGCAGTTAACACTCTGGTAGCCTTTCTGTGTAAGATTGTGGTGAAGACTGCACACACTGGTATTTTTGCCTCATTGTTACTGTGTGCTAAGATAATTGATGGAAAAGTACTGATTTTATTGATTGTTGTTGCATAATTAACAGGCACGCAATTAAAGTGTGTTGCTATGAGGCATTGTGTAAATTAGATCTTCAAGTAAGTTTGTTAGTATTCTTTAAAGCAGATCCATTGATAATTGTTCTGTGGTGTTGCAGTTAAAATCAAACCAGATACCTTTCCTAATGAAAAGGTTTGAAGAAGTTACATTCGTTTGTGTGTGTGTGTGTCACTTTATTCGATTTCTGTTTTTGTTTTTTGAGTCTGTTAAGATCAGAGTGAAGGAGACGGTCATTCTCCTTTCAGTGCATCACTTAAAAATCGAAACATTCTCATATAACACAAGAATGATGATTCATATTTTCCACTTGACTGTTTCACGTATTATGTAACTAATTTTGTTGTGTGTGTGTGTGCGCGCAATGCTCGAGCTCCCAATATTATTGTGTATTTGCTTGGATAAGTGGTTGTGTGTGTGTTGTAGCAAGTGAACTGGAGAAGCTGCAGCGGGACTGTGCGAACCTTCAGAATGAGTGTGGCTCTCTTAAGAAGGAGAAGGAGCAGCTAGGAGTGCAGCAGCAGAAGGAGAAGAGCAGCCTGCAGAGTGAGAGTGCAGCTCTGCATTCTGAGAAAGACCAACTCCAGAGAAAAGTCCAGCAGCTGGAGAAAGAGCTAGACAGGTCAGTTTTATTCCACCATCAACAATGCCCAGAATGACAGAATTTTAGAAACAAAATACACTAAGTCCCCTAGATGCAAGTCTTTGACTAACGAACTTTCAAACATACAAATGTGCAATACATTTAAATTATTTAAATAAGTGCAAAATTAAAAATTGTGGTGGAATTTCAAGTTGCACTGCAGTGAGGTAGGTTAGGTTCAAATCTCTGGCGCTTAACAGAGGTGAGCAGAAAGTATTCTGTTTCAGTCATATTCAGGCTTTATCAAGAAGTGGTTGTGTTACTGACTGACATGCTTGGGCAGAAAGCGGGAGATGAACACTAGAAGCCAGTACAGAGCAGAGCTTTATTAAGAAACTTAAAAATAATGGAGAACTGAGTTCAATAATGAAACTAGGACCTGGGCATACAGAGTCCACAAACAATCCAAAACGTATCAAGCATTAATGGCGTGATGCGCACAACAGGAAGCAGGGAAACCAAAACTGTACCAGCGCACAAGTGAAATGTACTCAATTTGCACAAAACAAAGGAAAAAAAGGTTTAATAACCGAACTGTGTATGGTTCATACCTCCTTTTTGTTTAATTATTGTGCTATTTTAAACCTAGAATGAACCCACTCTCAGAATAGAACTAGTTCGTATCTAGGGGACTTACTGTACTGTTTAATCTATTTGAACATTTAAACTTGAAGCAAAGGTCCCAGCATGGATCATATTGGATTAATGAACTGATGGATGAAAACAATGCTTCAAGTGCAGTTACTTGTGTGCCTGGAGTATTGGGTACAAGTGCCCAACATATACAGTGGGGCAAAAAAGTATTTAGTCAGCCACTGATTGTGCAAGTTCTCCTACTTAGAAAGATGAGAGAGGTCTGTAATTTTCATCATAGGTACACTTCAACTATGAGAGACAAAATGAGAAAAAAAATCTAGGAAATGACATTGTAGGATTTTTAAAGAATTTAATTGTAAGTTGTAAGGTGGAAAATAAGTATTTTGTCAATAATAAAAGTTCAACTCAGTACTTTGTAACATAACCTTTCTTGGCAATGACAGAGGTCAGACGTTTCCTGTAAGTCTTCACCAGGTTTGCACACACTGTAGCTGGTATTTTGACCCATTCCTCCATACAGATCTCCTCTAGAGCAGTGATGTTTTGGGGCTGTCGCTGGGAAACACAGACTTTCAACTCCCTCCACAAATTTTCTATGGGGTTGAGGTCTGGAGACTGGCTAGGCCACTCCAGGACCTTAAAATGCCTTTTATGGAGCCACTCTTTCGTTGCCTGAACGGTGTGTTTGGGATCATTGTCATGCTAGAAGACCCAGCCACGTTCCATCTTCAGTGCTCTCACTGATGAAAGGAGGTTTTGGCTTAAAATCTCACGATACATGGCCCCGTTCATTCTTCCCTTAACACGGATCAGTCGTCCTGTCGCCTTTGCAGAAACACAGCCCCTAAGCATGATGTTTCCACCCCCATGCTTCACAGTAAGTATGGTGTTCTTGGGATGCAACTCGGCATTCTTCTTCCTCCAAACACGGCGAGTTGAGTTTTTACACAAAAAGCTTTTTATTTTAGTTTCATCTGACCACATGATATTCTCCCAATCCTCTTCTTGATCATCCATATGCTCTCTGGCAAACTTCAGATGGGCCTGGACATGTACTGGCTTAAGCAGGGGGACACGCCTGGCACTGCAGGATCTGAGTCCCTCTCAGCGTAGTGTGTTACTGATGGTAGCCTTTGTTACTTTGGTCCCAGCTCTCTGCAGGTCATTCATCAGGTCCCTCTGTGTAGTTCTGGGATTTTTGCTCACCGTTCTCATGATCATTTTGACCCCATGGGATGAGATCTTGCGTGGGGCCCCAGATCAAGGCAGATATCAATGGTCTTGTATGTTTTCCATTGTCTTACAGTTGCTCCCACAGTTGATTTATTCACACCAACCTGCTTGCCTATTGTAGATTCACTCTTCCCAGCCTGGTGCAGGTCTACAATTTTCTTCCTGGTATCCTTCTTTTTTTGTGTTTTTTTTTTTTTTTTTAATCTTTTTTTTAAATTATTATTATTATTTTTCCTTCTTACAATTCTGTGCCATGTTTTCACCAGATTCAACAGCTCTTCAAGGTCTGTAAGCAGTCTTTTAAAAAAGTAAATCAGTGGTTCCCAAATGGCAGCAAGGCAAATTTAATGCTTGTCACTTTAATAATTCTGCTGTAAAATTGATTTGTCACTTTTTGTTTTGTTCAATAAGAAGTTGCAATTTTTGTATGAATTAACAATGTTTAAAATAAATTCCAGTGGAGTTTGGAAGCAAAAAAATGTGTGTGTGTGTCTGAGTTGATGGGCTGGAAAAAATTGTTTTTTACCAAAGCGGGACACTGCAGGAAGGGAAAAGGGAACCATTGCCCAAAAGGGAACCATTGCCCAAAAGGGAACCATTGCTATAGACTAATTTGCATTTGTGGAGTTATATTTGTTTGTTTTTGCCAATATATGTTTCAGAAATGCATATTGCTAATTGATTCCATAATGTTTGCCTGGGGTTGTAGCTGTGTGTAATGCAACGCCTGTATCTGATATGGCTGTGACCCCCTGCAGCTGTAAAAAGCAGAGTTCAGGTCTGAGCAGCACGGTAGAGGGACTGCAAAAGACGCAGACTGACCTGCAGAAGCGCCTGACTGCCGCACAGGAGGAACACCAGAAATACAGCAGCCAGGTCCAGGGCCAACTGGAGCAGAGCAAAACTAGGACCAAGGAGCTGCAGAAAGAGGTGAATGCACAAGTTTGTTTCTGTGGTCACCGAGCCATTTGGTGTAGGTTTTATTTGGATCTTTGTCCTGATGGAAGTTCAGATAATTTAAGCGATTTTATCTGTGAATTTACCTTGAACGTTCATGCCGGACATCCCAAAATGTACCACTTCTGTTATGATATGCTTTGAAGTACTGTATACAGAGGACAGTGTATTGCTGGTTGCTTTTACAGTGGCATGGGGCAATTAATTTAGTAGCCTTGTTCAGTTTGTAAATGAGTATTAAAAACAAGCATGCAAAAGATGTCTTAAATATAATGGATTGTGATCGAGACTAAAAAAAGTTCACCAACCCCTAGTTTGATTAAACTAAATCCGTGTGTATGAAACATAAAAAAAATCTTGTGCGTTTTAAACCAAATAAGGGTCCAATATGTTCTATGCATTTAGAGTATATTATATATTAGTGGTCGGTCGATATGAGGTTTTTTAACCAATCAATATCACAATTTTAAAACAATGAAGAAAAAAAAATGAGACATCAATTTTCTTTGCATTTGTTTCAGCTATAATTTCAGCTCTAATTGGGTTATATTGTATAACTAAATACAGTATAAACATTGCTAAGTTTGCACTTGAGTAAAATGCCTCCCCCCTCCATCTCTCGCTCTTCTTGCTTCTCAGTATGAGGAAACACAGACTGAGTTAATAGGCCTGAAGGAGAAATGTGAGCAGGCAGAGCAGGAGAAGAGCTCCCTCAGGGTGGAGTTGCAGCAATGTCAGGCCAGTCTAAAGGCTGTGCTGGAGAAAAGCAACCAGGTGAGTATCACGTGTTTATGCACAGGGTTCTGACAATGGGGACAGTTCGAGGATGTTTATTCTTGCCTTATGTTAAGCTGCTTTGTGAATATAAGAGAGAGTAGCTGTCTCTTTGCCCCTATAGAATCACCATACAGTGGTCCTTGAAAGCTTGTGAACCCTTCAGAATGTTTTGTGTATGATGTCTGACCTAGACATTAGACTTCCATAGTCATTAAAGTAGATTCTAATCTAATTAAACCCATTATCATCATTGGTCATTTATTTATTGAAGAAAATTTATATTTAGTCATTTGTCAGACGCCATTTTCCAGCGCGACTTACAACTGATACAGGCTTATAATCGAAGCAGTTGTGGGTTAAGGGCCCACAACCGTGGGTTTGAACCCTGGCCTTCTGGTCTGTAGTCTAGTACTTTAAATGCTAGGCCACCACAGTCCTCACTGGGTTGATTTAAATATTACATATCTGTGAGTAGGAAAGTTTGCAAACCCCTAAGATTAGCAGGTAATTTGAAGATGATCAGTAGTACCAAAAACGTTTAGTTGCGTTTGATGCAACTTTGCCACTCACAAAATAAATGACAAAGTATAGTATTTTTGTTTAATTCATTTGTTTAATTGAATTGTCTTTACCATGTTTTAGGAGTTAGGTGAAAATCTGATGATGTTTTCGGTTACACTTGTACAGAAATATAGAACATTTTGAAAGGGTTCTCAAACTTTTAAGCGCTACTGTTGCACATTGTTGTTAAATCCAGTCACTTGCTGTCAGTCATCCCAGGTTGATTTTTATAATATCCTTCCCTCCTTTAGCTGTCTTTATTGCCGCCCATCCTAGCCGTAGTCATCGGCCTTGTCCTGGCTTTGCTGTATTGGTGCTTCGGTCCATTGTGGTAGAAAGGTACACAGTGCTTAAGTCCCTTCACCTGTTAATGCTCCGCTTCTTTGTCCGCCATTCCCAGCTACACGAACTAAACCTTAATCCTGCAAATCATTGTCAGAACGCTCCTGTTCTCTTTTTCCAGGTCTGCATCATGTTCAACAGACATGACTCCTTTACCATGATAACAAATATCTTTTAGTGATGGGCATTTTGAGTAACTTTGTAGTTGAGTATTGAACAGAGTCCATTTATTCCAAACTAAACAGTCTGGCAAATGTGGTAAAGAATTGTTTCAATAAATATCTATTTAAAATCCCAAATGTAACATTTGGAAACATTTGGCTGAATAAATTAAACAACCAAGCAAGTGTTGTGTACTTAACATGACAATAAAAGTAATAATTAAAACAAAAAGATTCAAGACCCTTCCCTCTGTGTTAATTGTCTGGGTGCTGGAGTTGAAGTTTAGTCAGACTAAATGGTTTTTCACACCGAGTTGAAAAAGAACGCACGTATATTAATGCCGTCCATCACTCTGAGTCTGAAACTGACAGACTTGCAACGCTGCATAACATTTCTAATCAGAGCCTGGTCTAATTTCTGCATTGTTTGGTTAAAATCAGGCTGACCAATCAGAGCACCGTTGTCAGGCAGAACAGCTCATCCTGCTAGAGCACAAGAGTTTACATGACAAGCAACATGCTGACTATAAAAACATGGATATGAAATAAAATATCTGGCGCAATATAGCTGAAAGGCTGGAGAATGATGGTGATAAACCTCACAGTGACTGCATGTAGCTGTTTTCTTGTTTCTCCAAGAGCATTCTAATCTGTTCATGAGTACAGAAAAACACAAACTGTAGCTGTCCTGCACAAATTTTCGCTCGTGTCTTTGTTTTTTTTTTTAAGTTGGCGATGTGAAAAAGACACTGACACAATCTCTGACACATTAAGAGAAGGGAAATTAAAGAAAGCAAAAGCAGATAGGGAGTTTTCAGAGTGTTTAGAGAGAAAACGTAGAGCACTTATTGTGAATATGTACTCGCGCCCTACCCGGTTGCTACGTACCGTGCCAGAAGATGATTGTCCCCCCCTCTTTACTCTGCTGCTGGTTTGCACTTACATTGCGCTTGAACGTTCTGAGCATGCTCGCTTCATCACGATGCTACTTTTGTGGTGGAGGAGGGTATGCTTGCACAGCACAATGGACTTTGTGGTTGTACTAACTTTGTGGAGTCGTTTTGGGTGCGCTGACACACAGCCCTGACGTACACATTATAGACTTACTGATTGTGCAACGCAGCAATATTTGGATACTCATGCTGCAGGTTTCAGAAGATGGATTTAATGGAGGCACCTGACATTGTTCCATGCTCAGGCCCAGTTACCGATCACAATGCATGCGTACTGTGCCCAAACCTACCTCTTCATGAAGGCATAAGCACGGTCCAGTGTACCATGCACGGTATGGAGCGGTCACTCTAGTCAAATTAACCACACTATGGGGATCAGATGTGTGGTTCATTTGCCCGGGCATGGTACATATTGCTTCGTTTTTATTTGCAAAAGATTGTTGCAACATCAAATTTTGATTTATTTTTTTTATTTTTTAATATGAGTAAACGGCTGTTAAAGCAGTTTAATACAGTGGTGGGAGATGATCATTCATTTTCTTATCCGCTTAATCCGAGTCAGGGTCGTGGGAAAGCCAGTGCCTAGCCGGCAGCACAGAGCACAAGGCAGGAACAACCCTAGACAGGGCACCAATCCATCATAGGGCACACACTCACACGCTAAGGGCACTTTAGAAACACCACTTAACCTAACACTCATTACTTTGGAATGTGAGAGGAAAGCGGAGTTAACCTAGAAGAAACCTAGAGATGATGTTTTCCACGAGGGGTTTTGGACTTTGGGGTCTTCCTTAAACCCTCTCCTTCAACAGAATTAAAATAATGTCACCCTTGGCTTCCTTTGGGTGCACTCACCACCTGTACTGCATGTGCTCAATATAGGAAGATATGAAACAGTACCACACTATGGATTCCCATTGTAATGGGGAAATAAATTCCCTACTTAGCCTTCCGATTCCCTTCTCCTGGTGAGGGTCACAGTGCCACACAAACTACACCTGGTTTATATTTTGGGTCAGGCAAAAAAAACACTTGTAGTATTTTCCAAATTGGTTATGTGGTTACATAAGGAATGCTCAGTTAGTCGATGCCCATCACTACTCTCCACCTGTAGGCTGTCTGCCTGGCTAATAAAGCTAACATGACTGCTTCTTGTCTGTTTTCAGTCATTGTGCTTGGCTCGCTGTGTTCTTGTCGTTTCTGAACCTCCCATCTGTGGCTATGTGTTTTGTCTTTTGACCCGAATGACTATACTGACTACAATATCACGTGTGTCTCTTGCTCTTTTAGGGCAGCTGGATGAGCTTGATGCCTGTTGCTGCTGTAACAGCTGCCGTGACTGCCTGTGCAGCCTATGTGCTCAGAAAGACCTTGACTTGAGTACTTAAGTATCAGACATGACAGGCGCGCACACACTTTTCAGCACTATAGCCATTTCGCTTTGGTTTACCAGGGAGTAAGAGAGGATTAGTGTAAGTTACACCTGTAATACTGAAGGGTGTAAGCATTAGAATAATTACATAGGGTATCAGATCCATATCACATCAGGACTTGCGCAGCTGCAGCATTCTCGGAAAACAGTTTGTAGTTTTATGGTTGTAATGTGTGTAAATCCCATGAATATTTACTGTAGTTCTTTGCCTTACTGAGTTATTATTCTTACCAGTGTCATCTGTTCACCAGTTGACTCATTTAGCCCTCAACATATAACACTCTGATATCACTATATCACTAGTGACAGCAATAATGCACTTAAAACATTTACTCTGATTTTGTTGCAATATTTCAGTTTATAGTTCTGTTCTGATAGATGTTTCTGTTGTTTGTATAGTTTAGTTCTGCCCTGATCATATTTAATTTAAATGCTCATTTCTATGCACTGTACATTTAACGTTCTATAGCTTTAAAGTAGTTCACTGCACTTACAATTAATAGCACTAACTCTTCTCAAAGAGATGATTGTTACTGTAATAAATTAATGCTTGGTACTTTGATGAAATCGTACAGTTTCAACAATATGTGCTACTTGCAATAATATTAAACTAATAAAGTTAGATAATAGTTTGGTCAGTGGTTTTTGCTGTTGCCTGTCTTTATAAGAGAAAATCGTAGGCCAGCGTTGGGTTAGATACGTCATTTGTTTTAGCCATGGTATAATAGGGGTGGGTATTGGAAAGGACTTCATGATACGATGCGCATCATGATACATGGGTCATGATACAATTATATCAAGATACATTGCGATCCGATATATATTGCGATATTCCACATAATTCACTGAAAATATAAAAACAGCTGAAACACAAGTTGTACGTCACAGTGATAATTCAGTGGACCAATTGAGTCAAAAGACTGTACTATCCACAGGAGCGGAGGTTGTAGTTTACACCCCATGGAAAGTGTTTTTTCTTCCTTCAAAAAAAATTTATACTTTGAGATATGTTGCTGTATCTATTTTTTAGCACTGCCTTATGGTATAGTGACCATATATAATTATTTGTTAGTATCTTTACTACAATACAACCAGAAATATACAAGAAATTTGTATGCAATATTGAGGGGAAAAAAACAACTTCTATAGGCCACAGTGGCAAGTATGTAGAGTGAGCTCCCCTTAAACTTGAGAAATAGCAGCATCTGGCCCATTAATAGGACGCCAAGTTAACCTTTCTACAGTCTGAATAAGCTTGATCAGAAATGTTCCTTTTGGAAGGATAGCAGCCCAGAAACCACTTTTCAGGAGAACATGGTGAAAAGTCCAAGATGTGCTAAAACTCACAAAGATTGGAATGACGATCAGTGGAAAAATGTATTAGAGTGACGAATCCAAGTTTGAAACTTTTGGGTCCAATCATCATTATATCACTGCTAAAACAACAAATCTGGTGGCGACCTAATACTTCTGCACAGTACTGTAGTTCAGTTTGGAAGTACACCCACTTTGCTAAGTTCTGTTCATTTCTGTGATTTTTCTTGTTTTTTTTTATGGAAGTGTAAGAAATGCATATTGTTGCTTTTACACACCCACTAATATTGTCAGCTGGCATTTTTGTATTATAATATAATAATGTTTTATAAATCGGAGACTGTGGTGACTCAGCAGTTAACGTCTTAAACTGTTAACCCAAATTTTGAGGGTTCATGTCCAAGCACTGCCAGGCTGCCATGATTAGGCTTTTGGGCAATTCTCTTAACCCTCAGTTAGTTGGATTGTACGCTGCAATAGTGCATCAGTAGTGTATCACTCTAGCTAATAATGTCCATCACATTCTGTAAATACAAACATAAAAGCTGATGTACAGTTTTGTGCAGAAGTTTAAGAGCCCCTGGTCAAGTGACATTTTGATTTATTTATACATTTTAAACGTTTACTTAGCATCTGCAAGGAATAAACATCAGTACCGAGTTGTCAGCAAAGTTGCTGCACCTTTGCTGTTCACATATGGACTGGTTAATGGTAGGGATGCACCAAAATGAACATTTGTGGCCAAAACAAATGAAAAAAAAAAACATTTGGCTGAAGACCGAATGTGGTTTTTCACGGTTTTTCACAGTTTTTCATTAATTTTGCCACCATTTTGCCAAATTAAATATCCTAAATGTATTTTACGTTCTTACAGGGAAAAAAACTTGTTTAACCATATAACATTATAAATTATTAGAAACATTATGAAATAATTTAAAGTAGTTTGTACCTACATATGTATAAAGTTTAATTGCAGGACTATGTGGAACACTTAAAAATAAAACGCTTCTGCTGTTCTGTGTCTCAAATGTTAAATATGTATGTAATTATTTAAATGTACTAAATTTCTCACATTAATAATAGATAATTAAACTATTGCTATAACTATTGCTAGTTTTAAGCAATTAATTTATGACCAGTTACCAGCTAAACATACTGAACCACAGATCTCATACTTATGAGATATTTTACGTTATTTTACATTTATATACATATTATACCTATATTTTGGGCTGAAAATTTTCAGTTGCTGAAACATGAATCTTCATTTCACACTTTTGGTGGTAAAGGCATATGAAGTATTGTTGCTTACCATGAGCATCCCTTTGCATTCACAATATACAGGATGCTGTGTATTTTTTTTTCATCCATCAAAGAAGTGAAATACAACAGGTCTCCAAAGGTTTTTGTATTCAGGTGACATTTCATGGGAGACTTGGTTATAAAATAAGGTAAATACATGGGATGCCATTTCAGTCAACATTCAGCTGTAATGATGTGCTGTACTCCCAAAGATAGTGTCACTTTTCATTTCTCCATATTCACTTTTCAGAAAACCCAAAAGGTTAATGTTCATCAGAAGATTTGTGCCATTTTCAACTTTTTCCGATGAGAAGTTTTATTGAAGGAGCCCTAGTTTAGTAGTAGTGGAAAGCTGACCATTAAAGGTAATTAATATATTTTACATTGGAGCAAAAGTGTTTCTTGACGATTTTCCATGTGATCTGATCAGGCCTAATCAGTTAAAATGTTAATGTGGGAATAACATCAAGGACAACAAAAAAATCTCTTCTGCAAGCTTATTTCAATGTCTGGCATCACATTAAACATCCAAATGTGGAACTGGAAATATGAGATCTGAATGCAAACTCTTATAGTTATCAGACTGATTCTACTGATAAAAATGAATAAATACAGCAAGTAAGCTGATGCCTTATCGTCTCTGCAGTAATCCAATGTTTTGAAGTTTAAATACACCCAGTATGGTGTAGTTTGTTGTTGGCAGCTTTTCCTTTTTGTTTTTATATTAATAAAGAAGTATTAAGCCTTGAGCGTACTTTTATTTCTGTGGTCCAGAAGAACTGGGTCATATATATTGATTAGTCTGAAAGATGCAGGCATCCCTCCCCCATCATACATCACGTGTTAATCTGAATGCCAGTGTTTGCATGACCACATCATGAAATGGATAGAATTATAATTACGTTTCATCGGGCACTGTTGACTTTTTTTGACAAAGCCTGTTTCAGAAAATCTCATTTTGAATTGATAAGGCTTCTTTTTGGTGGCAGTGAGCTATTCCATTTTCTATGGAACTGGATGCGTTGTCCTTATTTGCCATTGCTGTGGGTACAATGGCTGGTCCTCTTTTACTTTTCATGGCATCTGTTATGCTGTGGCCTTCATCACTCATCAGAGTTTATTACTGGTAAGTAAGAACAATATAAACATTTTTCTTTTGTAATCGTTAGGCACATTTTTTTTTGGTTCTCTTTAAAGGTGGTTAATTTAAATGTTGCAAACCCAGTTACAATGTCTGTGTGAATGTTTTATTATTATTTAAGGTGCTTAGACAAAGACCTCTTAAAGCTACAGCCTAATACAAGCGGAAAAGTTTTTCCTAAAGAGCACGGAAATTGTTGACCCTCCTTTGTAGAAACACTTTTTGTTCTCTGGGGATAGATGCTGGAGCCCCAGTTACCCTGACCAGGAAAAAGCATAAAACAAGGGATACATTTTGTCATTGTTGTTATTGCAATTGTTACTGTTATTGTTGATGTTGCTATTATTACTAGTAGTAGTATTATTGCATTATTATTATTACTACACAGAAGGGTCTGCATGTCCTCCCCATGTCTGTATGTGTATACACAATTGGTGTCACACAAGTGCTGCTAGTGTGGGAGTGCATGCGCCCTACAATGGATTGGCGCCCTGTCTAGGGTTGTTCCTGCCTTGCGTCCTATGTCGCTGGCTAGGTACCAGCTTTATTATAATGATTGTTGTTGCTATTATTAGTAGTTGTAGCATTGCTATTATTATTATTATTATTATTATTGTAGTTATTATTTAAGTTATTGTTATTCATTATTTATGCTATTATTATTGCGTGATCGGACCCCACCTGTGTGGAGTTTACATGTCCTCCCAGTGTTCACGTGGGTTTATTCTAAAGAATCGGTTGCTCTAAATTGGCCCAGTATGACTCTGTAACCTTGTTCTTATCGTGAATAGCCATTGGAGCTGATGAAACTTTTATTAGCTATTATTATTATTTTTGTCGCTATAGTAATAATGATGATTCTCTTTCAGCTGCACCTGTTAAGATCACCACATAGTAGATTTGTCACAAGTTTTATGCCTAATGCACCCTCCCCATACATCTGGGCTTGGGACCAGCAAACGGGGGTTTTCCGTAGACAGAAGCCCCACTTGGGACTGAACCCAACATCTTTGGTACTGTCGTTTCCAGAGGCTACTTTATCCATTGAGTCACCAAAACTGCCAACCTCTTTAGGACGCTCACAGCAGATCTGCTGCGTATTCGATTGGGCAGAGGTTATTAAGCCAGATGCCCTTCCTGATGCAACCCTTTTCATTTATGTAGGCTTGGGACACTAGGAGTTTACCCCCAGCACACAGGGGTTTCCTGTAATTGCACCTAGGACATCTGATACTGCCATTTTCAGCAGCTGGCTCCATCCACTGAATCAGCAAGGTTGCTGTTGCTATAATAAGACTTGTTATTGTTGTTATTGCTGTTTGCAAGGTACTGGAGGCATACCCTTGGTCTTCGGGTGCACCATGCTGATCGTGGTGGCTATCGCTTCTGTTATTCATCCCGTGGGAGGTCTGGTGTCAGGCCGTCCATTCTCATGCTGCACGATTTCTCTGCACACAAAGATACATGGCTCTCTCTGATTAAGGTGAGCAATGCTGACTGGCTTAAAAAGCCTCTTCACTCAGGACAAAGATTATGAAATCAATATGTCTCATTTCCTCCTCTCCACAGTACCTCCCAAAACATCTGCACCTACTGTGTGTGGACATGCCAGGCCATGAGGGGACAACGCGTAGCAACGTAGAAGATTACTCAATAGAGGGACAAGTTAGAAGAATACACCAGGTAGAGATATTGAAATGATTATTATTAAAGCTTTTAATCAGAAAGTGATTCCCAACTTGGAGTTAAAGGTGAGACCATTACCATGTTTTAAAACAAATGTGGAAAACTAATTTACATTTGCCAAGCTGTGTTTCTCAGTAAATGCATTCTGAATTAATGCAAGAATGCAACGGGTTATGCAATTCATGGTTTTGGCTTTAAAACACTTTGAAAGAAGCTACTGTATGAAAGGTGCTCAGTTGGGGAAGCACTTTTATGCCTTCTTGTGGCAAGACCCAGTGTCTAACCAGACCACACCCGTAATCATTTAAATCTCTGCCTGAGACATAACTGCATACCGAGTTTTGCAACAATCCGACATTTCTATCTGGGTGCATTATCTATTTATTTATTTTTGGTCAATGAGTATATGTTGATGTTATAAATGTAAAGAAACTAATTAATTTAAAGAGAGAAAAGCTTATGACATTGGAAAGTGTTTTCCTTTGGGGACAAAATGAAACTGAATTGTGTAAAAGTTCCAGAAGCCTTACATATCATCCACTAATAGTTTTTGTAATGTCTTAGACCTTAATGTGGCAAAAAGTTACATATATCAGAGGTTGTGTTTTTATTTAGAAATCAGCAAAACGTTTAACCCAGCCCTCACTGTATATCTTTCTTTATGTTCCTATTTTAAATACAGTTATGCGCAGAGTTAGAAAAGTCTCTAGTCGAAACGTGAGCAAGTGAGCGCACATTCGGTAAGGTACAGTGGTGGTTGAAAGTTTATGAACCCTTTACATTTTTCTATATTTTTGCATAAATATGACCTAAAACAACATCAGATTTTCACACAAATCCTAAAATTCAACTCTGGGATGTTGGTGGGTTTCCTCACATTAGCTGCTCACTTCAGGTCCTTCTACAACATTTCGATTGGACTAAGGTCAGGACTTTGACTTGGCCATGGAAAAACATTAACTTTATTCTTCTTTAACCATTCTTTGGTAGAACGACTTGTGTGCTTAGGGTCGTTGTCTTGCTGCATGACCCACCTTCTCTTGAGATTCAGTTCATGGACAGATGTCCTGACATTTTCCTTTAGAATTCTCGGATATAATTCAGAATTCATTGTTCCATCAATGATGGCATGCCGTCCTGGCCCAGATGCAGCAAAACAGGCCCAAACCATGATACTACCACCACCATGTTTCACAGATGGGATAAAGTTCTTATGCTGGAATGCAGTGTTTTCCTTTCTCCAAACATAACGCTTTCTTTTAAATCAAAAGTTCTATTTTGGTCTCATACATTCACAAAACATTCTTCCAATAGCCTTCTGGTCTGTCCACATGACCTTTAGCAAACTGCAGACGAGCAGCAATGTTCTTTTTGGAGAGCAGAGGCTTTCTCCTTGCAACCCTGCCATGCACAAAATTGTTGTTCAGTGTTCTTCTGATGGTGGACTCATGAACATTAACATTAGCCAATGTAGAGAGGCCTTCGGTTGCTTAGAAGTTACACTGGGGTGATCCTTGTTGGTCGACCACTCCTGGGGAGGGTAACAATGGTCTTGAATTTTCTCCATTTGTACACAATCTGTCTGACTGTGGATTGATGGAGTCCAAACTCTTTATAGATGACTTTATAACCTTTTCCAGCCTGATGAGCTTCAATAACTTTTTCTGAGGTCCTCAGAAATGTCCATTGTTCGTACCATGACACACTTCCACAAAGGTATTGTAAAGAGCAGACTTTGATAGATCCCTGTTCTTTAAATAAAACAGGGTGCCCACTCGCATCTGATTGTCATCCCATTGATTGAAAACACCTGACTCTAATTTCACCTTCAAATTAACTGCTAATCCTAGAGGTTCACATACTTTTGCCACTCACTAATATGTAATATTGGATCATTTTCCTCAATAAATAAATGACAAAGTATAATATTTTTATCCCATTTATTTAATTGGGTTCTCTTTATCTATTTTTAGGACTTGTGTGAAAATCTGATGATGTTTTAGGTCATATTTATGCATAAATATAGAAAATTCTAAAGGGTTCACAAACTTTCAAGCACCACTGTAGTTTCTCTTCGACACACATGCATCTTGAAAGCTCTATGTCTCCTGCCTCTGCTTGTGGTTCTGCATCATTGATTGGCTGTCCAGCGCTGTTGACGCAATCCGTTGGTGGTCTGTTAAAATTATTAAGTAAGCTAGGGTAATTAGAGTTAAGTACAGTACTGTATACAATAACATCAAACTACAAGCACGCTTTACACTGTCTTTGCCGTTTTGAGTCTGTTTACAGCCACAACATCCAGAGTTAACCGACAGATTATTTCCTAATATTATTTTAAGATCTCAGCCAATATAGCAAACAGATGTTGATCGGATAGATGTTAAATGGCGCATATCTGTAATACAAAAATAGAATAATATGACACAGTTTTAGACTCCACGTTTTCACCTTTCAATTTAATAATTCACTGACCTACACATGGCTCTTCACTGTGGCAAGTTGACTGTAAAATGACATGTCATTTATTTAAACTGCTTGTGATTGTCTTTGAGTTTGTAGAAACCATTCGGCTGAACAGGAAGCCATTCCACTTGATGGGCATCTCAATGGGTGGACATGTAGCAGGAGTGTATGCTGCACGCTATCCCTCTGACCTCTGTAGTATGACACTCATATGTCCAGCTGGTTAGTTCAGTTCAAATGTGTTTAGATGTACAGGGTAGAGGACAAACGATAGCAGATGTAAATGTAATAAACTGGCTAGTGAGGTGTACCTGCTAGATTGGAGACTATATATATATATATATATATATATAGGGGTTTAGACAATGAAACTGAAACACCTGCCATTTTAGTGTGGGAGGTTTCATGGCTAAATTGGACCAGTCTGGTGGCCAATCTTTATTAATTGCACATTGGCACCAGTAAGAGCAGAGTGTGAAGGTTCAATTAGCAGGGTAAGAGCACAGTTTTGCTCAAAATATTGCAATGCACACAACATTATGGGTGACATACCAGAGTTCAGATGGTTTTGATGAACATGAAAGTGAAGTTGAACATCTCCCATGGCCTGCACAGTCACCAGTTGATTAGTAAATAGTAAATATTATTGAGCCACTTTGGGGTGTTTTGGAGAAGAGAGTCAGGAAACGTTTTCCTTCACCAGCATCACGTAGTGACCTGGCCACTATCCTGCAAGAAGAACGGCTTAAAATCCCTCTGACCACTGTGCAGAACTTGTATACGTCATTTCCAAGACGAATTGACGCTGTATTGGCCGCAAAAGGAGGCCCTACACCATACTAATAAATTATTGTGGTCCAAAATGACAGGTGTTTCAGTTTCATTGTCTAACCCCTGTATATACACACAGACTGTCTCAATATAGAATCATACTTTATAGGTTACTTCTTTTTTTTTTTTTTTAAGAAAAATATTCATTTAGTGTCAGACACAAGCAAGCAAAAGATAAATTACGCATTAATGGGGAAAACTGAGCAGATAACGCAATTATATCTTTAATGTTTAGTAGCACTGATTAAATACTGTGGTACTGTATATACATTATAATATTTTATACACTTATTTCTTATAATACTGCTATTGGCAAAATTTGAAATGCCTTTCTGAGTACATTCTTTAGTATTCTCTCAAAACAGTGATTCATTATCAATGTGCGCTGTACAGTTCTCAAATGATACTGCATACTCAGACAGCAGCAAATCACCACCCCATGCATACCCTCCACCATCACTGCAGGTCTAAAGTACCCTCATAAGAGCAAGATCGATTCCCACATTGACAAGATGGAGCGCAGTGAGGGCACAATGAACAATCCTCTCATTCCGTCCACACCAGAGGAGATGGAGGACATGCTAAAGCTCTGCTCCCATGTATGCTTCAAAGTCCCTAAACAGGTACATGGAGTGAATGTGTGTGCAATATTTAAGGTTTGCTTAAGTTTTGCTATTGCCAGTCTGTAATGCTTTATATATTTCCAGATTCTTCAGGGTCTGGTTGATGTACGGCTTCCACACAATGACTTTTATCATGAAGGTCAGTCTCAACTCTCAAATTTAGTTTGCTTTCTGCTGTTTCCTGGCTTAATGATGTGGTTGTACAGTAATACGCTGCCTCTGTTCTTGAACGTGGTGCAGTTTTCATGGAGCTTATGAGGGAAAAGTCTAAATATGCCTTACATGACCATATTCACCTGATCACCACTCCTCTGCAAGTCATCTGGGGTAAGCAGGACCAGGTAGGTGTGGGGTTCAGTAAATGCTTTTAAATAATAATAATAGGGTCAGAGATTATATAATATGTTTATTAAGTATATGTTTATGAATAATCATGAAATTTCAGGGACTGTAAGTGGAATTTCTATAACCAAATAATTTTAACACTTGCATATTATTTTTATACAGTATATTCAACATCATATAAGCTCCTTGGACAAAAAATTAGCCTCCTTGCGTGTTAAAGGTGGTAGTAACTTCAGACTCCTGCAAATGTCATTGCTAGGCATCAGGAAGCTTTCAATGAGAACTGCATGCAAGGTGTGGTTCAAACTGGAGGAGGTTCTGTGATGTCCTGGGGGTGTTTAATTACACGGAATTGGTCATTTGGTTGAGGTGACAGTAACTATGAACCACAACGCCTACATTGAACTGCTGGACAACCAGGTTTTGCCTTTTGCACAGTAGCTTACATTCCTATCCCTGTATTCCAAGATGACATTTCTCATGTTAAACAGGGCTGCAATTGTGGCAATATGTGCAACTGCATGACATTCAGGAGCAGTCACACAACTTAAATCTGTGGGGCTACCTGGAACAATAAGTAAGAGTGAACACTGATGTCACGTACATCCAGAAACTTGTCCAGTCCATGCCAAATCGAATCCCTGCTATTATTCATATTCCATGCTATTAGGTATGTTTCAGTCACAGGTGACTTATTTTTTGTCCGGGGTGCCTATATCACACTGTCTCATATGACCATACACATGTAATGTGAAACAAAAATATCCTACATACTTGTTCTTTGCAGGTAGTTGATGTGTCGGGGGCATCTGTGCTGGCTGAGGCGCTGACAGGGTGTCGAGTGGACATCTTAGAAAACTGTGGCCATTCTGTAGCGATGGAGAGACCACGGCGCACTGCCAAACTGATCTTAGACTTCATTATTTCTCAACAGAGCTTGTTTAGTGCTACTGCCAAAAAGAAATTCTGAAAATATGTCCCTATACACACACATTTGATTTTACTCACTATTTTCTGACAAAGTGAAGGTGTACTGTCTCAGACAGAAACATCATAGAAGGTAGATAATAGAACTGTATTTTTTTTTAAAGAATACCCATCTTCACCTCTATCTATTGCATCTGTAGCATATAAATACAAGCAATGTCTTCTGTGTAGTGAGAACATAAAGGAAAACCTGTTGACTAATATTTTTCTCTTTTGTATAGCCATTTTCACTTAAAGGCTAATGTTAAAATAACAGATTTTATATGTTGTACGTGTATGTAAATATTTAGGTTTTGCATGAAAAATGTTTATCCAAAACAAAAAAATAAGCCAACATTTCAAATTTTAACTTTACAGAAGAACTGCAAAGTGAACGCAGGTGAAACAATGTGGCCACGAGTGATTGCTAAGTGAGTATAGGTACCAAAGTACTACATGCTATCCTCAAACCTTCTTATTAGTCTTAACACCTTAGATTATCATTTATGTGTGGCAAGGTAGAGTGAATGCCAATTGGCCTACTTGAAAAAAATATTTTGTATTTTTGTGTATTAATCATCAGAAATATGGCAAAAATATGAACTAAGCTAAGAGTAAGGTCAGTCCATAATTAAGATAAGAAATGAAGGCCAATCATTTATGAAAATATCAAAAGTTTATAAAGTTTCAACAAGTGCTGTGGCAAAAAACCTTAAACACTACAATGAAACTGCCTCTTATGAAGATCATCCCAGGAAAGGCTACAGTATATTAGAGCCATTAGCATAAGATATTGCCAGTTCACACAACCACATATAACAGCTGAAACAAATGGTAAATGAACACGTCTTGAAATCAGATTGTTGATTTCAAAGCCAAACTATTTCATTGTACCATACATGATGATATAGTGGAAGTTTGTTCCATTCTGTAAGTAAAGGTTTGCAATATGTGATTGTATAATGTAAGTCTGTGAATGCTGAATAAAAAGTGCATCTGGGAGGTACCTAATAAAGTGATCAGAGAGTGTGAGTAAGTGATTATAAGGAAAAATGGGACGAGGAAACAGAAGAACAGGAAAGGCTGAAGAAATGGATGGAGAGACGAAAGTATGAGATGCAGAAATAAAGGAGAAATGGCACCAAACAAGAAAAAAATATAAACATTATGGAATAAAGTAGAACAAAGAGATAGAAGGCAACATAGTATTTAAAGATAAGAAGGGAAGGGGAAAAGGGAAGAGAATAAACAACAAAAGACAAAAAAACTATGGAGAGAGTACAGGAAAGGGAAAAAAAAGAAAAAAAGAGAGAGAGACAGAACTATGCCAAAAGAAAGAGAAAGTAAGGAGAAAAGAGAAAGCAAAATATTGGATGGATGAAATATAGTCATATATTTATATCAATAAAATGATGACAAATAATGAAAGTGAAAGGATGGACAAAAGAAAGAACGAATGGGTAGAGAGTAATAACAACTGTATGGCTATAACAGCTGTGCTGTTTGAATGGGCCCGGTGTTGAGTGGGTCACGTGACTCTGCGTGGCTTCTCTGCACATCAGTGTGTTTGGGCTGCTGCATGCTAAACGCTGCTGTACTACACTGGCAGATCTGACCTCTTATAACCCCAGTCATCCTTCGGTGAAACAGGTGAGAATGTGTTCGTTTATACGCCAGCGTTTTTTCTTTTATTCATTTCGACTAGCGATTTGTTCATTCACGAATAGGAGAATATGTGCTAGCTTTAGTGATAGCCACCCAGCATTAACGGGCCATGGCTATTGCCGTTGTTAGCGACGGAGCAGGCGATTAGACTTTAACCCTATTCTTGTGTTCTATACTCAAGAGATCACTTACAGAATAAAAAAGGTTTTACCCGCATATTTACGTGCTAGGTATCTACATAGACGTTTAGGTTTCAGGTTCAAACCCTCTGGCTAGCTTTAGATTACAGGTTTCGTTACCTGGCTGCTAACGTACAATTATCTCATCCTTCATCGTCTCAGCGTAACGAGAAAGATTTGCACGATATTTAAGGAATTCATTTAGTATAGTGTAAGATCTTCATGTGTCTTTCTTCCCAGATCTAGACAATTACTTTCTCTGCAAGCCAGACCAGTCTACAAAGCCTTATCAAATGGATAATGGGGACTGGGGGCATAGGGTGAGTTTAAACTGGATGAACTTCAGTGCTGATTAACCTCCTGAGACCTCGTGTCCCCACATGAGGACATGAGGTTTTGGGTTTGCTACACCTCATACTTCATTCTGCTTAACTCAGTCCTCATTTGTAGACACTCTTGAGTCTTATTTCACAAAAACAAAAATATCTCCTGTTCAAAGAAGGTGCTCAGTTTTTATACATAACAAAAACAGAGCTCTGAGGAGGGTAAGGAGGTCTCAAGAGGTTAAGGTTGTAATGTTTATTTTGTGTGTTTAGTTTAATAAAAATGACAACCGGTTTATTGTGTCCACATACCTTGTCATGCACTCTACAATATACAGTCATAACAATAAAGCTACCTGACTAATAATAGTGTACAGGTCCCTCTCATGCTGCCAGGGCACTGACTTATTGAGGCATGGACTCTATAAGACCTCTGAAGGTGTCCTGTGTTATCTGCTACCAAGGGGTTGGCAGCAGATCTTTTACATGCAAGGTGGGCCTCCATGAATAGGACTTGTTTGTCCAGAACATCCCATAGACGCTCGGTTGGCTTGAGCTCTGGGGAATTTGGAGGGTAACACCTTGAACCCTTTTCGTCTTGTTCCCCAAACCATACCTGAACAGTTTTTGCAGTGTGGCAGGTGATGCTATTTTGATGAGAGGTCACTGCCATTAAGGGTACTGTTGCCATCAATGCTTAGGTGTTCCTAGATTGCCAGGAACAATGGTTTCCCAGCAGAACATTGCCAACATCACACTGTTAGTGTTATCCACTTCACCTGTAGTTTTAATGTCTCTCTCTACAATGTCTCTCAAAGAAAACTGAGAGATGGAGTGGCCTGGGTCCTTTCTGTCTGGAGTCTGCATGTCCTCCCCATGTCCACGTGGGTTTACTCCGGGTGCTCCGGTTTCCTCCCACAGTCCAAAGACATGCATGTTAGGTTAATTGATTACGCTAAACTGGCATTGACTTGAGTGTATATATGACTTGTCTTGAGGTAACCTTGTGTATAGATGTAACCTTGTGTGTGTCGCTGAACATGGCCAATGATGCTGATAGTGACGTTAAATAAATGAATGAACATAAAATCTGATTATTCAAGTGGTCACTACTCATAGCATATACAGTGGTGCTTGAAAGTTTGTGAACTTTCTATACTTTAGAAAGAGTTTGTGAACTTTAGAATTTTCTATTTTTCTGCATAAATATGACCTAAAACATCAGATTTTCGTACAAGTCCTAAAAGTAGATAAAGAGAACCCAGTTAAACAAATAAGACAATAATATTATACTTGGTCATTTATTTATTGAGGAAAATGATCCAATATTACATATTCGTGAGTGGCAAAAGTATGTGAACATTTGCTTTCGGTATCTGGTGTGACCCCCCTGTGCAGCAATAACTGCAACTAAACGTTTCAACACCCGATTTCCAAAAAGAACAAGTTGCCAGGTTGGCCATGGCCATTCTTTTTGGCCTTTCTTTATTTCATCGACTCTGATGGGGTTCTTCTGGCAACCCCGGAATTAAAGGCAGCGAAACGGCTACCGAACACTTTGTGGAGACTCTGAAACACAGTATATACTCGAAAAATTGAATAATTTGATATTTAATATTACATTTTGTAGTTTATATCAGATATCTATGAGATTATTGGCGGGTTGCAAAGTAGAAATTCGATTACTGCCCAAGTCGTGTAAACCCAGAGATTTCCCGTAATCTGATTACTGCATGTATACTGCATGTATACTCGTTGATCGGATTACTGACAACATAATTTTCTGCAGTTATGGGATTATTAAGTGCATGTAAACGCACTCTGATGTTTTTCAAACACCTTTGTTATTGTTGTTTGATTCGGCACTGTTCCAGATCTCTTGCTCAACCATCTGGGTTTTGGCGTTCTCTTTGGTGTGCTTCCTTTTGAAGTGGCTGAAGAGGTTTGTTGTGTTTCCACTAGAGGTATCATAAAGTGACCAAGTTCTGCTGTTTTTATTTGTTGTTAAAGCAGATGATTCAGACATTTTAATCGTTCACAATCTTAAATCGTTATTTTGCCCGGCCCTAGTATTAGGTACAGAACATGGTGTGAATAGGAGGGACCTGGTACATTTTAGCTTTGTAGGCAAACATCGGTGTTTGAACAGGAAGCCAGTAAAGGGAACACAGCAGTGGAATAATAAGAGTAATGGAGTACATTGAAAACCAGATGTTATGTTGCACTCTGAATCAGTTGCCATGGCCTGACTGTACACAAGAGAAGGACTGTTGCTTCATATATTCTGCATCTAACAAGAGACCAGACAAGCACTTGATTGGCCTCCATGGAAAGAAATGGTCCAGTCCTCCAGATGTTGTACAGGGGATACCTGCATAACACGGTCAGGTTAGCAACGCCAACAGATAAATCTAGCTGCATATTTATCTGTTGGTGAATAGGTACTGTGGTAGCCTAGCAGTTAAGGTTCTGGACTATGGACCAGAAGGTCTAGGGTTCAAATCTCACTTTTTCCAAGCTGTCCTTGAGCGAAGTCCTTAACCCACAAAAGCTTGGATTGTAATATTGTATGAGTTGTAAGTCGCTATTAGTAGGAGCGTCTGCTAAATACTGTAAATGTTGTTTGGTTTATTTAATGTCACTATCAGCATCGGTGGCCATTTCAGCGACACACACACAAGGTTACATCAAGACTAGTCCACTAAAGTCCATGCCAATTTAGCGTAATCAATTAACACTCATGTGACTGTGGGAGGAAACCGGAGTACCCTGAGTAAACCCACACAGACACAGGGAGGACCCAGGCTGCTCCACCTGTAAATGTAATATCCAATTCTCAAAGGGTGTGATCTAGCAGTTCTTGACATGGGGCTTCATCTTCAGTAATGTAGAGCAGCTTACACATAAGCAAGCTTACTTGGTCTGTGGATCTCTCTTATCACAGCAGTGACTCTTGACGTTTTAGTGTGTGTAACATTGGTGCAGTGGTAGCAGGTGAAGCAGTGTTTCTGTAGCTTTACACTGCATACACATGAATACTTTATTAGACCCATCTGTCATGGTAAAACAGCTCGACCTGCTAATTGTTTTCATTGCTTTGTTTGTACTGCCATCTCTCAACAGCCATTCTGATGTACTACAGCCAATATTTGTCTGAAAAATATACGTGAAGCTGTAATATGAAAAAGTGAGTGCAACTAGGGTTTGTGCCAAACAAGCCGGTAACCAAGTCTGTATATTATCTAAACATTCTCTTGTTCTGTGCCTGTATGAATTGTTTTATTCCAATGTCTTTTATAGATGACTCTCCCAGTTACTCTAAATATTGGGGGTCACCTCTACACCACCTCAGTGTCCACGCTTCAGCGTTATCCTGATTCCATGTTGGGTGCCATGTTTCGTGGTGACTTACCCACCACGAGAGATGCTCAAGGAAACTACTTCATCGACCGGGATGGCACCTTGTTCCGTTACATACTGAACTTCCTTCGTACATCTGAACTTACTCTACCGGGTGACTTCATGGAGATGGATCTCCTGCGTAAAGAGGCTGACTTTTATCAGATAGAACCCTTAATCCAATGCCTCAATGACCCCAAGCCATTGTATCCTTTGGACACCTTTGAACAAATGGTGGAGCTGTCCAGTACCCGCAAACTCTCCAAGTACTCGAACCCAGTAGCTGTCATCATTACCCAGTTGACAGTAACCACCAAGGTACACTCACTGCTGGAGGGAATCTCCAACAACTTCACAAAGTGGAACAAACACATGATGGACACACGAGACTGTCAAGTTTCCTTCACCTTCGGACCATGCGACTACCATCAAGAGGTATCTCTCAGGGTCCACCTTATGGACTACATCACAAAGCAGGGATTTACGATCCGGAACACTCGTGTCCACCACATGAGCGAGCGCGCCAATGAGAACACTGTGGAGCATCACTGGACTTTCTGCAGGCTCGCTTACAAAGTAGAAGACTGACAAAGTCCAAATTGCTGCCATCCCACTGGGTTGTTGCTGATGCCAATGCTCTAAGTTTATTAAGCTGTATATATGTCAGTGTATGTTGTGTGACCAAACTCAATAATGGAAGGAAATGGAAGTAGAGTAGAATATTAATCTAGTCTGTGGAAAACAAATTCCATAATTTTAGGTAGTTTAATCAACCTACAGTAGAGGATCTTTAAAGCCCAAAGTCAAGTAGCAGAAGAGTGAAACTGAAATTGCAATTCACCCTAAATTCATGCCCCACTGTTTTTATGCACAATGTGCAGGGTTTGAGTGCATGTATGTTTTGTCATATATCTGAAGTATTAAAATGTCAACATGTCAAAGTGGAAATTTCTTTACTGCTGTTCCAAAAATTATCATCATAAATGCAGCTAATATGGATGTCCATTGTTTTTAGTTTTGACGACTTCAACCTCATATGAAACTTCACTGGCTATCAACATTTTTTATAACTTTTTGGATAGTTTCTCAAAGCAAGTCAGTCTATTTGACCTACAGGGCTGCACAACTCCAGGGCTGATGTCTAGCACAATTTAGTGATTTCCGCTGTTCTAACTTACTAAGATGGTAATAAACTGGTGAATGCTTGAATGAATTAGCGTTTAAGAAGAGAAATCCACAAACTTTACTAGATTTTTTCCCAGCAGAGCTGGAGTTGTGATGGTAGGTTTGTGGTATAGAAGTTCTCTGGTTGAGAAGTCCTGATACATTGTTAAAAATAGCAAAAGAAAGTAGGCCTACATCAAATCCTAAAAGTCCTCTGGAAAACGGTTGTGATGAAATAATGAATTTTTCCTTCAGCAGGTCACTGAATTGACTGCACTGCTTTGGATTCTGTGAAATGTATTCTTTCCACAGACCGTATATAATAAGGTGATAGGTTACACAGTTCATTGCAAATCAGTACACACATATTCTGACTAATCACCGGATCACTTTGAAGGAATGTTTTTACTGTAATAAGTGTGAGCACTTCCATGCTGCCAATGCCCCCATCCAAAGGGCATACTTGAGAAGTATAAAATGAATGTAACTTGCAGTAACTAAATTTCAGTGTAATTGAACACCTAGGGTAGATTTCTGAACAATGTGTTAGTGCAGTTTGCCACATTCATAAAAACACCACCTTTGGGAATGTCTTTTGGAATTTGGAGTTGGGCTAAATGGCAGCACAGCACACAAGTTGGGAACCACCCCCATATGGGGCGTCAGTTCATCGCCTTTACAGCATTTAGCAGACGCTCCTACCCAGAGCGACTTACAAGTTATACAATCTTACAATCCAAGCAGTCGTGGGTTAAGGGGCTTGCTCAAGGACCCAACAGTGGCATCTTGGCAGAGGTGGGATTTGAACCTTCTGGTCCATAGTCCAGTACCTTAATCGCTAGGCTACCACAGTCCCACATATTCAGGGCATATACTTACTCACACAAGTTCACTTTAGAGATGTCAGTTGACCCAACCTGGCTGTGCAAACCCTCACAGATTGAAGGGACATGATCTCCACACAAGCAGTGGCCGGGCTGGGACATGGTCCTGAACATCTTCTCTGAACCTGTGAGGTGACAGTAATAACCACTGTGCCACCCCTGACTAAAACTCTCTTAAGTAAATCAACATACAGGTACATGGGTCCAGTAAGCAAGTACATGCAGTGGGGCCAAATTGTATTTAGTCATCCACTGATTGTGCAACTTCTCCTACTTAGAAAAATGAGAGAGGTCTGTAATTTTCATCATAGGTACACTTCAACTATGAGAGACAAAATGAAAAAAAAAAAATCCAGGAAATCACATTGTAATATTTTTAAAGAATTTAATTGTAATTCAGGTTGGACAATAAGTATTTGGTCAAGATTTCTGGTTCTCACAGACCTGTAACTTTTTCTTTAAGAAGCTCTTCTGTCCTCCACTCGTTACCCGTATTAATGGCACCTGTTTGACCTCGTTATCTGTATAAAAGACACCTGTCCACAGCCTCAAACACTCAAACTCCAAACGGCCAAGACCAAAGAGCTGTCGAAGGACACCAGGAAGAAAATTGTAAACTTGCAGCAGGCTGGGAAGAGTGAATGTACAATAGGCAAGCAGGTTGGTGTGAATAAACCAACTGTGGGAGCAATTGTAAGTAAATGGAAGACATACAAGACCATCGATAATCTCCCTCGATCTGGGGCCCCACGCAAGATCTCATCCCACGGGGTCAATGATCATGAGAACAGTGAGCAAAAATCCCAGAACTACACGGAGGGACCCGATGAATGATCTGCAGAGAACTGGGTCCAAAGTAACAAAGGCTACCATCAGTAACACACTATGCCGAGAGGGACTCAGATCCTGCAGTGCCAGGCGTGTCCCCCTGCTTAAGCCAGTACATGTCATATGGATGATCCAGAAAAGGATAGGGAGAATATCATGTGGTCAGATGAAACCAAAATAGAATTTGTTGGTAAAAACTCAACTCGTTTGGTGTATTGTGAGATTTTAAGCCAAACCTTCCTTCCATCAATGAAGATGGAACATGGCTGGCTCTTCCAGCATGACAATGATCCCAAACACACCACTCGGGCAACGAAGGAGTGGCAACATAAAAAGCATTTCAAAGTCCTGGAGTGGCCTAGCCAGTCTCCAGACCTCAACCCCATAGAAAATTTGTGGAGGGAGTTGAAACAACAGCGACAGCCCCAAAACATCACTGCTCTAGAGGAGATCTGCATGGAGGAATGGGCCAAAATACCAGCTACAGTGTGTGCAAACCTGGTGAAGACTTACAGGAAACGTTTGACCTCTGTCATTGCCAACAAAGGTTATGTTACAAAGTATTGAGCTGAACTTTTGTTATTGACCAAATACTTATTTTCCATCATAATTTACAATTAAATTCTTTACAAATCCTACAATGTGATTTCCTGGATTTTTTTTTTGCTCATTTTGTCTCTCTTAGTTGAAGTGTACCTGTGATGAAAATTACAGACCTCTCTCATCTTTCTAAACAGGAGAACTTGCACAATCAGTGACTAAATACTTTTTTGCCCCACTGTAACTGAAAAGCTTAGCTGAATCTGTGAAGGTTCATGAATTAGTTGAATATCTATTCATGTCCACTGACACTTTACTTAACTGAGGCACTTTTGCTGTTTATGTTGTTGTTTCTTTACCTTCATTTGTCTCTCTTTCGTACATACTAACTACTTAGGCTTTTCCTCATTAAGTTCACTACATGGTAGTCCTTCTCTGAAGCTACAAGCATGCGCATTACACCGCCATGTTCCTTTGTAACGTCAGCGTGGTGGTAACATGCGCATGCGCATAACGACCACAAGGACATGGAAATGTCACGGTGTAATTGAGTAAATTCACCAGATTTGTTGAAGGAAAGGATGTTTCGAAAGAGTGATAACATTAAATATATTCTGAGTCTCGTACCGGGAAAACGACGATTCGGTGTTTACCGCTTTTTGCCGGTCTTTTTCTGTATCGGCGGGGTTATGGAGTGGGTCATGATAAACGTCAGAATAGGAAGAGAGACGTTCTGTAAGTAAAGACCATACAATTACAGCATGTTCGTACGGGTATGCATGCGCTGTTTTTGCGCATTTTCCTAAGCTTGTCGAAATAAGAGCTCAGTTTTACTGGAAAGTCTTACAAATCTTCCAAATTCCAGTTTGGAAAGCTTCTCATTCATTTAAGATTTTAAAACCACGCACAGACCGAGTAGCAAATAACTTTTATTATCTCACTACACCGGCACACGTTAAGCTCTGGCATATATTAGACAGTATATGTTCAGTTCTCATAGTCGACGTGTAGGATGTGAGAGAAATGTTCAGGAATGAAAACCTGAGTAATAATAACAAGGAACAAATTGTTATGGCTGGACAAATGGATCAGAGCATCTCTTAAACAACATGGTTGGTGCTCCTTGTCAGCAGTGGTGTATTGTCAGTGGTCTGATAAGGGAGAAACCACAGACTGGTGATAGACTGTTGGCACCCAAGGCTTTTCTGTTCGTGAGGGCAACAAATCCTATCCTTTCTGGTCTGAATGGACAGACGTGCTACTGTGGTACAACTCACAGAATTGGTTAATGCTGGTTACGTTCAGTTCTCAGTATGGGGCTGCCTCGTCGCAGATCAGTGCCCACTATGCTAATCTCTATGCATCATCCAAAGCACCTACAATTGGCATCAAGTGTCAGAACAGGAGCTTGGAGCAATGGAAGAAAGTCATCTTGTCCGATGAGTCCCATTTTCTTTTTGATCATGTGAATAGTTGTAGTATGTGTGTACCATTTACCAGGATGCACTGTGGGAAGAAGACAATATGATGGAGAGAATGTGATGCTCTGGGCAACATTCTGCTCTGAAACTTTGCGTCCAGGCATTCATGTGGATGCAAATTTAACATATATCACCTACCTAAACATGGTTACATATCAGCTGGTTTTAATGTTTTGGCTTTAATGTTTTGATCACAATTCTATTAATCACAATTCCAAATCAAACCCACCATCTCACATCAATGATTTCTCACTTAACAGCATCTTAAACAACACTGCTTACTTGTGTCAGCTTGGTTCTGTTTGCTTACTCAAAGAGAACCAAGCTAAAATAAGTTCAACAAAAACAATTCCAGCATAACTGGAAAGACCAGGGGCAATTCCCACCATTCTTAGTAAAATATCCACTAGACTCTCTGTATGGAACATGGCTACTTTCATACAATAAATATTTAAGAGTGGAAGATGGCATCATGGCAGTCCATACACTTTATTAATTTATATTACACTTTCCTCTACATCCACAGAGGATGCAGAGGAAGAGTGCACAAGAGAGAACCTACGACCCTGGACGATCAGGGGAGGTCCTCTAAAGAGGAATGGTTTTAAATTTCCTGCTCTGTATTTTCCAGCCTTATAAGAAGTTGTAGGAGAAGGTGCTGTTTTACTTTTATTTGCAAAGGGAGGTTGTAAGTACTACTGCAGGGGTGCCAATAATCATGACACATGGTTTGTTAAAGAACAAAGAGGAGAAACTGTTTGCAGAGGTAACGATTTATTGAACTAGATATAATTCATACGAAAGTTGATTTAATGAAAAATGCAATATGTCTTTTTAGAAGTGTGGCAATATCCACAATATGCTGAAAATCAGATGTTACGATAATATTTAGGGTTCGGTATCTTTTGCATTATATCGATTCTGATTCTGCTTATTGATTTAAAATTGGTGATAAAATGTTTAGGTGTAAAAAAATCTTTCTTTTTTTTATATTTCAACTTCAAAAGTAGGCTAATCATTTTATTTTTTTTATTCCTGTTAAAACCTTTTATAAGGAAAAGCTTAACATGGCTTAATGTACTAAAGCAGTGACCTAGGAACACCAAACTTCTCTCAGTTACAACTGGTTATAAGTAATATCTACTGATGAAATGAAGATCCTGTGGCCCAAATAGAAAGTAATAATTTTTACGTTAAGGCTTTTTCTTAAAGTAGGATATAATGAGAAGAAAAAGGCTTCATGTAAAAACGATACATTTCCTTTTGGATACTTTAGGTTTGTCATTTCAGCAGTAAAGAGTGCTTATAACCAGTAATTAGTGAGAGACATTTGATTTTAATAGGTCATTGTTTTAGGACATTAAACCACTGTCCTGGCTAATCCAGCATTCCAGTTAGGAGACCCCAGCTGGACAAAGACGGTACACTGCTGAAGCTCAATATCATCCTGGTACCATAGACATTTTCCCATATTGGAGGTGCAACCTCTTATACAACAGATTAATTTTCTCAACTTTTCCATACAAGCTTTTGTAAAGATTTTGTGGCATTATGGCAAATGGAATGCCTGCAGTGACTTTGCTTTTCGTGTCCTGTAGTTCTGCTAAGCAATCTGGGATAAAATTGGGGGGTGGGACACATGACACATCGGTCCTGGCACATAGATGCCTCATTAATACTGACGGATTTTTTGCTTTAATCATGGTTGTGTATTTGAAGCATAAAATGTGTTAGTAGAAACAAATAAGTAGAATCAAAATTCAGTTTTATTAAAGGCTACCCGGTTCTTGGAAATTCTTGGAACCGGGTTTTGGAACCCAACCCTAATAATGTTTCTGTTTCTGTTCAGATGATGTCTACAGAAGAAAACAATCAGAGCGGGAGTACCAACAGAAAATTGAGGATGGATTAATTGTACTTTCTGAGACAGAAACAAAATGAACTTTAGAACATCCCACACAAACATCTGGTAATACACTCATCCAAGCAGAGTGATTCCAAGTGGGAAGCTGACACAAATGAGACTGGTGGATTTCTTGGTTTCCAGTGGCCTTTTGTGCTTTCTTCATGTAACATGAATTTTGAAACAGGGATGACCACAAGAAAGACGATGGAGACAAGATGTTTGTTCAAGATGTATTTATTTGCAATCAAAATATCAGAATATTTGTACATGAATTTACTTCTGATAATACCAAATTCATGATATCATTATGACACTTCCCTTACTTTCATTTGTACCCCATTTTTGAAATGACAGGTCTAATTTATTCCTGTGCCATGTTAAATAAAAAGTAGCAAAAACGATTACACATGAAAACTATTAAGACATCAGTTTCCTTTTCATACACCACATGCCTTTAAAACACTGGATACATCTAAAACGTACTGCAGCTGGTATGTAGTTGTGGACATTACCAGGTTCTAAATACTAAGCAAACACATAGGCAGAGAAGACTGAACTGGGTTAAGCATTGAAAACCTTATGCTACGAATGCTCGGAATAGCAACCCAAGGTAGTGATATTAGCCCCAGTTACTTGTTTTAACATTTCAGAGAAAGTGTGTTCTTGCATTAAACACACATACTCCACTGCGTCTCTTCAGTTCACTTGTAGAGGCCGATTGGTAATGCTTTCAGACAGATGAAGCTGTTGGGATGTTGGGCTAGTACCACTGGGTTCCCATCCAACCGTACCTCCTCCAAGTTATGCCTGATGTAGCTTGTGTCGTTTTTCTTGCAGAAAGTTTCATCCGTTAGGCCTGTTATGTTATTTTTCTAAAGAGAATTTTTTTTGTGATTAGTTGATGTCAGAGTGTATCGACAGTGAAAAAATAAAACAATGTTGGGTAGTTCTGTTATGAATGTATCTGTTTGTTTAGTAGCAGTAAATCATTAGCCAGGTTATTTCATTTGTGACTGTTTGATACCAGCCAGTTGTGTATATTCCAGTTCATAGGGCAGAGTGAGAAGCTTAATTCTAGTTTTTGGTCTTACCATCTGCAATCAGTTCATTATCTTTCTACACTTCTCTACTAAAACAAACGCTCATGAAACAGTTATCTTGATGGATAACGTTTCTGACTTGCACTGAGTCTCTAGTGAGACTCAACTCTGTCAGGTCAGATGAACTGGAATGCTGACAGTGAGCCAAGGCTTATTGTGCGACATCATTGCCTCTCAGTCATGTCAAAAATGGAAAGCATTCTCAGAAGAGTAAAGGCTTTCTGAAGCAACAAACTCTGCTTAATACATTGAACACATTGATCAGATAACCTCCAGGGCGATGTACAGCTGCTACATCCTTACAATCCAAGCAATTATGGGTTAACTGCCTTGTTCAAGGACCCAACAGCGGTAGCTTGGCAGAGGTGGAATTTGAATCCTGGACCTTCTGATCCATAGTCCAATACCTTAACCGCTACGGCACCACAGTCCTGTTTTGTTGGATGTAATTTTCAGGTGTCCACAAACATTTGACTGCATAGTGTAAGTATGAGGCTTTGTGTAACTTATTTGAAACTGAAGTCGTAATTTCAGGTCCTTTGTTTAAATAGTGTAATATAAGAAACTTGTGCAAGACAATACCCCACTGTCTATATCTGGTCTAATGACTGATGATCTGATGGGAGAACATTACAAATTGCGTACTACATACATAAGTACTTTGAAATCCAAAAACTGTTATTGTTATGAGCTCCCCAAACAAACAATAGTCCACACATAGAAGAACTTTGGTCATTGTTAATAGGTTGTGCACCTGGATAGATATAATGTAAACCAGAATTGCCAGATGTTGACCAGAGTCTGTGGCATGTAAAATTGGACACAGAGTGAAAAAAGGGTGTGATCATAGTTGGTTTGGCAAAAGGCCACCTGTCAAAGAGAGTCCCTAAACTTAGGCACTGTCATAAAAAGCCACAATTAT
The DNA here is from genome assembly GCA_025084515.1 of Ancistrus triradiatus. Lineage (NCBI taxonomy): Eukaryota > Metazoa > Chordata > Actinopteri > Siluriformes > Loricariidae > Ancistrus > Ancistrus triradiatus. The sequence continues at coordinate 225,660 of JAJAGP010000707.1, read as the reverse complement.
TTAGTCTGGAGCCCTTATTAAGACCGGCAACTGAAATCAAATGACTGAAATGTAGTTCTTGAAAGAACAAATTCTATACCCAGTCAGTGTAAATACATGTGCATATTTAAAAAGTGTAAAAAAAATATTGAAAGGTAATATAAAAAACATGAACATACGTATAGATGAAGGACACGGAGACTGTCTGGAAGTGTTGGGACAGCCTCCAGTTCATTGTTGCCGAGGTAGAGGTATGTCAGTCTGTTGAGTTTCTGGTGATGTACATAATCGCGTTAACAAAAGAGACAAAATACACAATTGTCGGTAAACGTACAAAGTTGACGAACACTGACCACTCATTCGTCAGAAGTTACCTTAAAAATAGTTGCCCGCATGCCTTTTGTTTTGAGTTTATTGTGATTGGCGTTGAGCAAAGTGAGTTTTGGGGGAAGCAGTGGTAGTTTGATCAGTCTGTTCTCAGCCAGTGTGAGTTCCTCCAATTGGTCTTGTTTCGAGAAGGCTCCATCCTCTATCTCCAATATGAGATTGCCAGTCAGATCGATTCTTTTCAGTGTGGCTGTAATACAAATGCACAAGTTCAGAAAGCCATAGGTGGTTTAGTAGTGACTTATTGTTGCATGGTGGACTGCTATTCTGGATCTTAAAGGAAGCATCCGTCCCTATCAATAGTTTTGTTTACAGCCTTTTGGAAAATACCACATACTATATCTTCTACTAGATATAACTCAGTGCAATTACTTTAGTTACTCAGTGTATAATTTTCCTCACCGACATCACCAAAGTCCTTGCTGGTAATTTTGGTGATTTTGTTGAAGCGCGCGTAGAGGTACGCAGTTTCCTTTGGCAAAGCTGGAACTGTTTTCATCTCAGGGGTGACCTCCTCACAATACACCGATCTAGACAAACATACACACAGCAAGCAAGTGGGCAGATCTGGAACAGAAGGAACGGTTTATTTATTTATTAACCCTAGTATTTAAAGGATTGCATATTAAGACCATATCATTGATCTACAAGTTTGTATGTGAATCAGTTTTTACCTGCTTCTTTCTTTTCTATTGCTGAACTTTCATCACCTTCAGTACCAAGACTTTCATAGTCCGAGCCTGCAGTGATCTTTTTCTGTAGCATTTCGTCCAAGGAGAAAGAAGAGAATAAACAGAACGTGTCGTGAACTAAAAGCCAAATATTTAACAAATTAACTAATCTTTTCATGCAGTCACATGCAGTCTGTTGAGATCCTAGTGCTATACATAAAGTTGGATCCTGTTATGCACTTTCCACTATGTACCATTAATGAAACCAAATTTGTAGTATCATGAATTCTGTTTATGGAGTGAGGCTTTTTCTCCAACTGCATGACGTATTAAAGAAAATTGTTTAAAGTGATCCAAGATTCAAACTAGCAAATATATATACTGGCAACCACACAGTTAAAAGCAGCAATTACATGCCAGAAAATGTACTGGGCTTCTTACCTTTGGTTTTTTCACCTTTCTGGAACCTGCATCATCTGATTGCCATCCATCAACATCCTCTATTCCTATTAAGCCTCTGTTTTGGCCATCCACTTCATGGTGTTGTGCTGTTGCAAAGAACGTCCATGGTACAATCAGAAAAAAGAAGAGTAATAACCTTCGGTCCATTTTTTCGAATGCAGAAGTTGTGCTGAGAGCCGTTACTAAGTGTGTGGCTGTGTGTGTCTGGAAGGGGAGCCCTTAAATGTGTTTTTGTGGAGAGCCTGCCTATGAGCTACTGAAACTCTTAACCCACTGTGTGCTGTATGGAACTTCGGGTACAGTATATTGTTAATCTCAACAACTTATTGAAATATTGTACAGAATCCTTAGTTGCAATCTTGTAAAATCATACTCAGGTGTTGACATTTATTGTGCTTGGACACTTCGTCTGTAGAAAATTTCAGATCCTCTGAATAACAGTTGACTGATTTATCTGCCTATGTGCCTTGGATTTACACACAATTTTCCAGCATTGCAAATGAAATTAAAGCCCACTGTTTACATCATTTATGTGTGAGAACAGAAAAAAACCCTTTTCCATGGAAAAAGATCCCAGATTTTCCAGAAATAAGCGGCTAGTGAGATCAACAGGAAATTACTACTAATTTAAGAATCTTGGCCTTAACTCATTTAACATTTAATACAGTGGACTTGAAGACCAAACAATTACGCATGCCAAAAGTGTCACTTTAGTTTTTGACTGCTGATAATTATGAAACCATGACTCTGTGTGGCATTCACAAATTCTGTTCCATTACACAGTGCAGCTACATCATTCTGCTGCTAGTTACTGAATGGGCCAAGAAGAAAAACGTGTCAGATGATTTGGTGTGCTTAAGCAGTGGATATATGCAATATGCTATCAATAAATTATACTATAAAGCCCAAATTGTGGAGCTGTCCAAAAACATGAGTATTAGTTTGGAGTTTGAGACACTAAAGGCTTTTTACTAGATTTTGGACCATGTCTGTGAGGTAAGGTAATAAGCCCTGGCTCACTGTTGGAATTTCAGTTTATCTCAAAGTTGTCTGATGGAGTTAAGATCAGGGCTCTGTGCCAGGCAACCAAGTTCTCCATCAAATTGTAAATGTATTTTTTTCTCCATCAGAATGGTTTTTGTATCAGGAGTGTAAGACAGTTAGTTGATAAGTTATCTTGTTAGCGAGGTGGAAATCTATGGCAGTGTCATATTGAGAGTCAACCCATTCTACTGCCACTCTATATGGAGATTCTGTACCTGTATGCTTAATATACTCATTGATAAAAAAATAACTTACCAAGGAGTTGTTAGAATCAACTTGAACATTATATGTGTTAATATAATGATGATTATATGCAAGTGATCAAAATATTAGAGTGATAGGTTAAGTTTATTGGGGAAAACTGTACAATTGAAAGGATGAAAGGCCACCTCTAGGCTGGATACAAGATGAGATATGGTTGGGCATTGGAGGCAAACAGATTCCATATGGTATCCTGTGGCACATTTGTCCACAGATCTTGCAGCTAGGCCTATAGGTCCTCCACACTCATAGTTTGCCAAAGATGTCATCCAGGCTGGTCCCATAAATGCTCGATTGGTGATAATTCTGGGATTCTGGGATAATTCCTGGGAAAGTTAATTGATTACGATTAATTGGCCTGACCTAGTATGACTAGTCCTGATGTAACTTTGTGTGTGTATATCACTAAAATGTCCATTGATGCTGAGAGCACCATTAAATAAACCAAATAAACAAACAAACAACCAAACTTGATCCCGTCGTGAATAGCCACTGATGCTGATGTGACGTTAAATACACAAAGAGCTAGCAGTGAGTGTAATTGAAATGACAGATCACTAATTAGAAAGGATGTGTACATATTTTTTGGCCATATAGTGTATCTAATGATACAACTCTGATGGAGAATACTTATATTCCACTAAATATCCCATTATTTTTCATAAGATTTAATCCCCTTAAGATCCCCTTCAGCCCTTCTGCTAGTTCCCTGTATCTGGCAAATATACAAGGAACTGATAGTTTTAACAGACCATCTAGTTTAGATACAACAAAAATTCAATAGAACATTTTATGACTCTTAGCTACCTCTTGGTACGATCTGAATAGAATTATAAACTTGGAAGGACAACATCTATTCATATGAATGGGCTTTTCCTCTGTCTACCTTTCCTCTGTCCTGTTATAAAACTGATGGAGAGAACCCAGAAAAAAGACACTAGCTAGCAGAGACTCAAAACACAACAAAAAAGATCTGTTCTATTACTGTAGGCAGTGGTGTGGTCCAGATATTTTTCTTCCTGAAGAGCCTGCTTCATGGGAAATGTTAATGCATGAACAGATGTGAAAGTGAGAAGGGAAAATGGGCTCACTCCCCCTGCATCTCATAATCCATTCAATCGTAAATTCATGGCTATAGGTTAAGTGGCTACCTGGCTAAAATGACTGCCTGACAATCTATAAAGATTTCACACAGAAATGGGAATAGTCAGCACTTCATATTTAACTCACTGTACTCTATTAGACATGAATTGTGCATATGTTGGTCTTTGTAATTGCGTACACATTTTCATGCCATGGTCAGTGATGTAACCAATGCTGCTGGTTATCTGGCAAACACCTGGCACCTCATGCTCTTCAAAAATACTCTCATTAAATCAGTTTGCTGTGTTAAAACATGTAACAGCAACACATAACTATTCTGGTTTAAATGCCTTCTGCAGTTTTTGGCATCTTCAGAATCTCCTGCTGTGGAAAATGGGCCCGGGTTCAACAAATCATTGTCTGTCCACAAAGTAGGAAAATCTGTTGCACTCAGCAAAGACTTTAATGAAGCCAGATTGTTATAGGGAAAAAAAAAACCTTTAAGAAAGGACTGCATTTTTTATCCATTACCACCTACAAACAAAAGTTGTGATAAAACTGTTAAGGGTGGCCTGGTGGTGCAGTGCTTAGAGCTGTCGCCTGACAGCTCTAGTGATCCTCAGTTTGTGATCCTCAGATCCTGTGTGAAGTTTGCACGGTCTTCCCATGTCTGGGTGGGTTTCCTTCCCACATTCCAAAGACATGCGTTAGGTTAACTGGTGCCTCTAGTGTCCCCCCGGTGTGTTGTGGCCTTGTCCAGGATTGTGACTTGTGTCTTGAACTGGATTTAAGTAGGTGTCAAAATGAGTGTAAATGGTTATCTCAGTAAACTATCACAAAACCTATATGTTTATGTATATACCTTTGTATTCATTGATTGTCCTGACATCTGTGGTTATACTGTTTCATGCAGCTCAGCTGGAAAATCAGCTGAATTTAATACACATTGGCTTGTCTGCTGGAGCAGATGGAACTTATATTCTGCTTTGTCAACAGCTAATTTTCTTAACCGTCAATATATCACAGCACTAAGGTCTAAGACAATTAGATCTGAACTTGTCCAGCGCATATGTTTAGTTGATTTACATTTGTATTTAAGACAGTGGGCTTTTAATAAATGTTTTAAAATTACGCAACATTTACATTTACTAATTTTGGCAGATGCCTTTTTCTAGAGTATGCTTTCAACTGACTCATCCTGCTCTGCTTTCCGGGTCAGTTATTAAATCTGTTTTCACTAGAGGTAGCTACTAAACACTACCACCTGACATTACACCCACCGTCCAGCCCAAGTAATTGGCAGATGGCCTTTTTCTGAAGAGTGAGCTTGTCGCGAAGCTGTGGTTCAATCTAAGGTTCAATCCAAGCCATTGAGGGTTATGGGCCTTAATCAAGAGCCCAACAGTGGAAGACGGCAGTGGCTGTGGGCACCAAACCCTCAACAGATCTGGTACAGTAATCCAGTACCTTAATAACCACTTATAGCCTTGGGTGTACCCTTATAAGAACACACTGACGTTGTTGTAACTCTACACTCATTGTCCATTTTTATGCAGTTCCACTTACCATATATATGCACTTTGTAGTTCTACAATTACAGACTGTTAGTCCATCTGTTTCTCTACATACTTTATGACCTTTATACCCTTTAACCAACCCTGTTCTCTAATGGTCGGGACCCCCACAGGGCTCATCCACCTCAGATCAGGTGTATTATTTAGTGGTGGATCATCCCCACAGCAGTGCAATGACATTGCCATGTGGTCATATGGTTAGTGTGTGTTGTGCTGGTAGAGTGGATCAGACACCAGCAGTGCTGCTGGAGTTTTAAAACACATCTCAACTGTCACTGCAGGACTGAAATAAGTCCCACATCCAACCAAAAACGTCCAGCCAGCAGTATCTTGTAGGAAGTGTCCTAATGAAGAATTAGAGGATGACTTACACAAACTGTGCAGCAACAGTTAAGTTACTTTACATCTACAAGCAATAAGGTAGATGTGTCTAATAACTGCAATGCTGAGAAAAATCCAGTAAAGGGGATTAACAAAGTTTGTAGTGAAACAGATGGACTACAGTCTGTAATTGTAGAATTACAAAGTGCTTCTGTATGGTAAGTGGGAACTGATACAATGGAAAATGAGTGCAGAAACAAGGATGAGTACATCGCTATCTAAAAGCAGAAAAGTCGGGTATAAACCAAAACACTAATAATTTGAAGTTTTTAATATTTCTAACAAGAGGGTGTAATTTCCAAAAGTTGTGCATTATATTAAATTGCTCAGTTCATGTCTCTATTCCTTCTTGCAGCTGGTTTCCCTACTGCATCTAGTGAGCCACCAGGTGGTGAGGACTCGTACAGAATACAAGTAGATCCATTTTCACCAATTCTGCATGACACCTCGTTTGGGTCCACCCATAGTGTTAGCTCTCTCGGAAGCATAGAGAAAATCTGCTCCCAAGTAAGTCCAATGGCACATGCAGCTCTGCCTATCAGAGGGTCCATTTTGTGGTTGATTCGTAAACATCTGTAACCAGAGCCTCGGCAAGGGGCCTGTGGAAACCAATGGTGCTGGTAGTGCTCTGAAAGCAGAGAGATAAGGCATTGTATTAACGTTTACAGCATACAAATCCATATGGACCTGGCTGTGGATCTCCAGCCAATTCCTGTGGAAAATAATCCAGATTTCCATGCTCATCTGTTAAAAGAATAATTTCAATTTTAGCAGAACTAGCTCTTCAAACACCACTCACATTCCCCAAACACGTGTATGTGCTGCTCAGGGTACAAGGGTTTTAAAAGTTTCTTAAATTTAAATTTTATTTGTTAGTTTATATTTGATTGTAATTATACTTAACTATGTTGGTTGGGTGAAATAGTGGCACAGTGATTAGTGCTGTTGACTTTCAGCTCCAGAGATTCTCGATTTGATTTCTTGATTTTTTGCAGTCTTGTGTCACTTCATATCCCATCTATGCCTTAACTATTTATTCATAAGAAACCCATAATAATTTACTTTAAAATAAATGTTTTTATTAATATCCCCAGGTTTTCCTGTTACCCTAATATATTCCCACTTCTGAAAATTATGGAACATACCACGTGTCAAATGTTCAATAGGAAGTTGTATCATCTGGATAAGCTTCTGAAGAGCATGGTAAAACCAAAAATAAGTTCTCTCTTAATTCTTCTGTATATTTGAAGATGATATTTGTTTTAGATGTGATTTGTTTATTGTAAAACTACACATTTTTGGTCAGTCATTAGAATGTGCTCATTGTCCTAATGCTATTAGTATGGATGCCTTGTGTCTACATTTTACGTGTTTGATAATTCTGTGCTGAAAACTTAGTCCTGTTACTCTTTATTTGAGTAACAGCAATGGAAGAAACCATGTAAAACTAAAATGAAGTTGTCTGAGATAGACCAATACTCATTATGAATACTTAAATATGTGTGTAAAATGAAGTTTACTTTTTAAGAGTTACGACAAGCAAACAGCACCCATTCGGTGAAATGACTCATGGATGTCCCTGGAAAAGATGTCATCTTGAAGGCAGCATATGTACCTTTCTGCATTAATGCTGCCATCACAGAAGTCTAAATGACCTTTGCCAATGGCATTGACACAAACCCATTCCATGACAGACCCTGGCTTTTGGACTTGTTGCTGATAACAGTCTGGATGTTTTTTTATTTGTCTTAGATCCAAAGCACATGCCATCCATTTCTTCCGAAAATGATCTGGAACACTGATTCATTTGACCACAATACACATTTCCACTCTGTGAGGACCCATCCCAAATGCCTCCACTCCCAGAGAAGCCAGTGCTGCTTCTGGACATGGTTAACGTAAGGCTTTGTTCTTTGTGTCTTAACAGACCGTATCGATGTAATCTTGATCCTGTCACTAATAGCCACCAATGCTGAATTAAATAAATAAACAAACAAATGCACAGTCAGCAATGAAAACTCAGTTTCTCACCAAACAAATCAAATAACTACATACGGATGCATTCATTTTAAATGGGATAACCTGGACTGGCAATAGATATATATAGAAATTTGGACGATGTTGGATATTCAGGAGATAATACAGTCAGAGTTAACAGTCAGACAACCAACCCCATCCTCCCTTACTTGTGTTGTCAGGAAAGCATTCCATACCAAATAGCTCTTGCTCCAGTGATAGACTGAAGTGATGGAGCTGAGGTTCAGTAAGAAGGCCGGTCATCCGGAGCAAGCTGGTTACAAAATTTGCAGCCGTTGTGACCTCGGTTTTCATGTTTTCTCTACATATTTAAAAGAGAGACACGAATAAGAACTCGCTTATAATCGATTAGCCTATTATGCAACATCAAAGACTCACCGATGTATTTTCTCTTCCTTATCTTCTCTCACTTATATATTCACTTTAAGTAGAAGTTGCTTGCGATTTAGATATTATAGATAACTTTTAGGACTGAATTGTGTCAACTCATTTCTATCTGGCTGCGTGTAGTGCCCGTTGACAAGTCTGGGCTCGTTTCGTTAGAGCTCTCAATAGCAAACATTCGTAACGTCACAATCGAGAACCTAACTATGATGATGACACCATAATGCCGCTTTGAAACCAGCTCCGTTTCATATGGATTTATGAGAATCCTAACGTTTGATGCATTAAGTGGTACATATGCTTTCTTGCTGTTCTGAATATTGTAAAAATACAGTCACTACTCGTAAATAAACCTACGCACGTATGGTTTTTAAACTTTTATATCAGTTAAACAAGTAATTTATAAATGTTGTTACTAAATGACTATGTTATATTTTTTTAGCGAATTACAAAATGTGCTTACAATGAGCAATGCTGAATGTTTTTTGTTTTGTAATGCTATTTTGGATTGTAAAGATTTCATTTTGGACAAAGTGAATCTGCTTTTTTTATGCTATACATTGTGGAGTCAAGTTTACTGAGCTAAGAAAGTGACATAATCATGTTGTATGTAAAAGCAATCATTTTTATTTCATACAAAATCCTGAAAGCATGCAAAAAAAAGTGCAATGTGTCTTACATTTATTTTTTACCTTTATTTCATTCCAGACAGATCTTTCATGTTGTGTCTGGTCAACTTCTTTCATTTGCTAATAACAGCCACTCCTGAATTTCAGGCATGCAACACATTCCAAAAAAAGTTGGGATGGGGGCAATTTAGGGCTAGTAATGAGGATAAAAAAACTAAATAGTGATGTGATTTCAACAGATGATATCAATAAGTGATTCTAATCGTGATTTGGTTAAAAAGCAGTATCCACGAAAGGCTGAGCCTTTGAGTATCAAAGATGGGCAGAGGATCTCCAGTTTGTCAACAAAAGTGTGAGAAAATTGTTGAAATGTTTAAAAATAATGTTCTTCAAAAAAAGGTTGGAAGTGATTAGCTTATTTCTTCTTCTACAGTGCATAGGGTCAAAGAGTGGTTCAGGGAGCATGACACATGATTTTCACACATGGATTGGCCACCACTGAGACCAGACCTGAACCCCATTGGGATGTGCTGGAGAAGACTTTGCGCCGTGGTCCAAATCTCCCATCATCAATTCAAGATCTTGTGGAAAAATTAATGCAACTCTGGACAGAACTGCTTCTGCAAAGTCACAACATTTATTTGTTATTTGTTGCATTAATTTTTCCTCAAGATCTTGTATTGATGATGGGAGATTTGGGCCACTGCGCAAAGTCTTCTCCAGCACATCCCTAAGATTCTCAATGGGGTTCAGGTCTGGACTCAGTGGTGGCCAATCCATGTGTGAAAATCATGTCTCATGCTCCCTGAACCACTCTTTCACAATTGGACTCTTCTGAAACAGATTAACATCTTTTCCACTACCACGGAATGTCTTTCGACACGGTTGTTTAACAAATATGAAGCTACCCACTGCATCAGTTAGGGTTAAATCAGTTGTTGCCAGCTAAAACATAATCACCAGTGCAGTAATTATATAATCGGAGGTTCTATTTAAATCTACTTAACTATTTGCTTAGTTAAATCCAGGTGGTGACCTTTTTTGGCCAGGCAGTGTATTTGGAGTGTATTTGCAGCCCCCTGCTGGTTTGATCCTCAACAGTAAATGGCAGACAAAGACCCCTTCTGCAAAAATACACATTACTGCTGACAGCACACTATAAAAGATAGAATAGCTAGAATGCACTGTATGGTCACATATCGGTTAACTCTAGTTATAGAAGTCATTAGAACGACTTGCTATATATGTCTAACTCAAACCTTTTTTCAGATCCAAACAAATGCATTCGTATTCTGAAGTGCCCGGTTGGTATGAGGGAATGGTAACAGCATTACAGCAGCGCTCCAGTTTTAGTATCATGCTCCTCCCTCCCTGTCTGAAGCCTGAAGACGGAGTAACTCTATCCTGTTTCAAACTGAACACCACGGAAAACAAATCTAGCTCGTCTGGAAGGCTAACTTTCCTGAGTTAACTGTCTCCCAGTCTCTCATCGGAGGTAATAACTAACTCTCTTGCAATGTTTTATCACCTTTCTTTAATAAATGTAGCCTACTCTCGTTTATAGGTGGAGGTGAGGAACAATCCAAAAGTAGTTTTGTTTTTTGTTTTTGTTTTTTAAAAAGGAGAACCAAAACTGATTACACTCATTCGTTCTCTGGTCAGGAAAGAGATTCTTTTTTGATTCAACACTTTATTTTAAGAGACTTGGAGAGACTAAGACATTTGCACAGTATCAAACAAACATTGCTACTCATGTTTTGTTTATGAAAAGAAACGTACTAGTCTGGCAACAGTTGTTATTAGCGCATGTGTTCTGACTTGCCTGTGTTGTTGTTTTGTGAGAAAGATAGAGATTGAATATGACAAAGTGAAACGGTTCTTAATCTGGAATGACGGTCAAGAATGTGTGGCGAAAATGAGACTGAAGTAGTGGATACATGGGTGGTAGCTAAATAGTCTTATATTTATACTCTGGATATACTGTGTACTATACTGTAAACTCTCTCTCTCTCTCTCTCTCTCTCTCTCTCTCTCGCGCGCTCTCTCTCTGTGGATAGATCTATGGGTAAAGATGTGCTTGACAGTTTGTAAACCCATTCGAATTTCTTTATTTTTGAATGAATGTGACCTAACATCATCAGATTTTCGCAAAAGTCATAACGAGAGCCTAGTTAAACAAATTGCTCATTTACTTATTGAGGAAAATGATCCCAATATTACATATCTGCGAGTATAAAAAGTTTGTGAACCTCTAGCTTTTAATTTAAAGTTGAAATTAGATGAGAAAGGTGTTTTAAATCAATGGAACAGCAGTCAGGTGTGAGTGGGTGCCCTGTCATATTTAAAGGAAATTCAAGACCAAACACAGGAGCCCAGGGTAACTTCTAAGCAACTAAAGACCTCTTGTATACAGGAAAAGAAATCTGTAAGTTTTAAGACTTGTTGGACAAAAATAAACATAAAATATGCCATGAGTTTGTGCACCATATTAAAAGTTTTAGGATTTAGGATTACTTCACTGTTACTGCACACATCTGGACAAGGGATCATCTACAGTGGTTCATGTAAGTTCTGAAGGATAAGAAGCGGGGATTTATGGATGATTCATCTGTCTCTTTCTTTTACTGCAGGTTCACGATGACTCTCCCTCTCATTTTACTCTTCGTTCTTTACCTCTATGGTCTACAGACCTGTCATGCATTAAAAATCGGTGCCTTTAATGTTCAGAGTTTTGGTGACTCGAAAGCAGAAGATGGTGTAGTGCTGCACACCCTAGTCAAGGTAAGGTCTATTTTACATTTTCTTAATAAATAATAGAACTTGTTCAATTTAAGCAAGATATGGGTGACTGTTATGGATAGCACTGAGAAAATACTGAGAATATCTGTTTTGAAATGCAACAAAAAAGGATATTTACAGAAACTCATGCACCTCTGAAATAATGACATAGGTTTTAGGCATCAAGGTCAGTATGAACCTCTTTATTGCAATATTCAGTCTTTCCACAGACTTACCCTCACTCACAGGGGTTCAGTCATTTATTTTGGCATTCATGTCTTTACTGGCGAGAAGATGTGTTATCCAAAATGGAAGTCTTCAAAACCCCCTTCAAATTCACAATGGCATTAGGACATTGTGTTTTCTTAAATTGGATAAGATAAGGGTGGCATGGTGGCTCAGTGTGTAGCACTGTCGCCTCACAGCGAGGTCCTGGGTTCGATCCCAGGTGGAGTGGTCTGGGTCCTTTCTGTGTGGAATTTGCATGTCCTCCCCATTTCTATGTGGGTTTACTCTGGGTGCTCTGGTTTCCTCCCACAGTCAAAAGACATGCTTCAGGTTAAATGATTATGCTAAAATGGCACTAGTGTATGAGTATATGTGCCCTATGATGGATTTTCACCCAGTCTAGGGTTATTCCTGCCTTGCGCCCTATGCTGCCGGCTAGGCACCGGCTTTCCCTCGACCCTGCCCAGGATTAAGCGGAAAAGAAAGTGAATGAATATATGAATGAAATGGATAATATTTACTTTAATAGGCACTGGCTCAGTGTTTATGAAAATTGTCCATTAGGGGCCAATATAAATGAAAGCTACACATATTTTGTCAGTCTTAGGATCTGCTAATTGATGTAGGAAACTGATATGCTCTAACCTAAGTCTTAACCTATTACTAACAAAAAACGTTTTTCTTTCAACAATGAAAGAACACTTAGCAGCCAACCATCTAGCAGTATGACGTTTGATCTATTGTCAAAGGCCATAAAGTTTCTTAACAAGGGTAAGACTGTGTAATGTGGATCATATGAGGTTTTAGCTCCATTCTACTGGCATTCGTAGTCTATGTAAACTCTGAGCTAACATAATTTATACTTATTACTATACAGCAATTCATGTATGCCAACCATGAGACTCTCATTTGGCCAATGTGTTGGCCCAGTAGATAAATAAGTGGAGATTGCATGTTTTTAAAGTGCTTGTTAGCCTAAATAGCCAGGATAAATAGCCACATACTAAAAATTCATGTTTTGTCCTCAGATTGTGTCACGCTATGATGTGTGCTTGCTCCAGGAGGTCAGAGATCGGAAAAACACTGCTATTCCTCTTCTGATCAGTAGACTCAACAAGTAATGTTGCTCTAATCACACATCATATTCATCCTGCAATCTGCACATTATGAATGAAAACGTGTATTTTTAGATTAGCATGTGTGAACCTACACTATATTACCAAAAGTCAATAGACATACTAAAATTACATCCAAAAACATAAACAGTGGGGCAAAAAAGTATTTAGTCAGCCACTGATTGTGCAAGTTCTCCTGCATAGAAAGATGAGAGAGGTCTGTAGTTTTCATCATAGGTACACTTCAACTATGAGAGACAAAATGAGAAAAAAATAATCTAGAAAATCACATTGTAGGATTTTTAAAGAATTTAATTGTACATCATGGTGGAAAATGAGTATTTGGTCACCCACAAACAAGCAAGATTTCTGGCTCTCACAGACCTGTAACTTCTTCTTTAAGAAGCTCTTCTGTCCTCCACTCATTACCTGTATTAATGGAACCTGTTTGACCTCGTTATCTGTATAAAAGACACCTGTCCACAGCCTCAAACAGTCAGACTCCAAACTCAACCATGGCCAAGACCAAAGAGCTGTCCGAAGGACACCAGGAAAAAAAACTGTAGACCTGCCACCAGGCTGGGAAGGGTGAATCTACAATAGGCAAGCAGGTTGGTGTGAATAAATCAACTGTGGGAGCAACTGTAAGCAAATGGAAGACATACCAGACCATTGATAATCTCCCTGGGGCTCCACGCAAGATCTCATCCTGTGGGGTCAAAATGATCATGAGAACGGTGAACTAAAATCCCTGAACTACACGGAGGGACCTGATGAATGACCTGCAGAAGGCTGGGACCAAAGAGAGCTGGGACCAAAGTAACAAGGCTACCATCGGTAGCTCTTCTGTCCTCCACTCATTACCTGCATTAATGGCACCTGTTTGACCTCATTATCTGTATAAAAGACACCTGTTCACAGCCTCAAACAGTCAGACTCCAAACTCAACCACGGCGAAGACCAAAGAGCTGTCGAAAGCCTTTTTGGTAAAAACTCAACTCGCTGTGTTAAGGGAAGAATGAACGGGGCCATGTATCGTGAGATTTTAAGCCAAAACCTCCTTCCATCACTGAGAACATTGAAGATGGAACGTGGCTGGGTCTTCCAGCATGACAATGATACCAAACACACCGCTCGGGCAACAAAGGAGTGGCTTCGTAAAAAGCATTTCAAGGTCCTGAGTGGCCTAGCCAGTCTCCAGACCTCAGCCCCATAGAATATTTGTGGAGGGAGTTGAAAGTCCGTGTTGCCCAGCGACAGCCCCAAAACATCACTGCGCTAGAGGAGATCTGCATGGAGGAATGGGCCAAAATACCAGCTACAGTGTGTGCAAAACTGGTGAAGACTTACAGTCATTGCCAACAAAAGTTATGTTACAAAGTATTGAGCTGAACTTTTGTTATTGACAAAATACTTATTTTCCACCATGGTTTACAATTAAATTCTTTAAAAATCCTACAATATGCTTTTTTTCTCATTTTGTCTCTCATAGTTGAAGTGTACCTATGATGACAATTACAGACTTCTCTCATCTTTATAAGTAAGAGAACTTGCACAATCAGTGGCTGACCAAATACTTTTTTGCCCCACTGTAATTAATGAATATAGGTTGTCCAGTTTTGCTGCTACAACAGAAGAGCTTCACTCTTCTGAGAATGTTTTGCCAAAGATTTTGGAACACGTCAGTGAGGTCAGGTACCGATGTTGGACAATAACTACTGGCTACTGTTGCCATTTTACTTAATCTCAAAGGGGTCAGGGCTCAAAGTTGGAACACCATTTCTTTATGAACTTTTAGTATAGCAGAAAATTTCATAAACTGACTTGGTAGGGAGATGGAAACCTATGGAAATGTTTGAGAGTCACTGGGATGTTCAGTACACCCCGTTCTACTATAGCTCTGTCCCTATGGAGATTTGATACCTATATGCTTCATAGTATAAATCTGGTAGCAGTGTGTGTTGCTTAAACAACAAATACAATGTATTGTATTTGATTATTTTAAGTATTTCAGTGTTGTATGGCTTGTTTTTCCAGTTATGAAGAGAATCACCAGTACAGACATGTGTCCAGTCCACGTCTTGGCAGATCACAAACCTATCAAGAGCAATATGTGTTTATATTCAGGCAAGCTACTTCATCTTCATTTTGAAGTTTCGGTGCTGTTGGTGTATTTTAATACATAACATATGTGGGATGGGCAGCACAGTGACACAAGTAATTAGTACTGTCACCTCACAGCTCCAGAGATCCCCAGTTTGATTCCTGGGCCAAACTCTGCTTGTTTTGTCCTAGTGACCATGTGGGTTTTCCTTGAGTACTCCTGTTTCTTCCCACATTCCAAACAAATGTGGTAGGTCAAGTGTCTCAGTGTGTGTGTGTGTGTGTGTGTGACTGTCTAGAGTTGTGTCCTGTCTTGTGTCCTGTGCTGCTGGTTAGGCCCTGGTTCCCCACGACCCTAAATTGGATTACTAGGGTATGAAAATGAATGCATGTATGTGGGATGATATCAAAAATATACATTTTAATTTTTAATTGTTTAGTAGTCTTCTCAAACATGGTCATTGCTCAGTATTTCCTCTTTTCTTCTACAGGACAGACTCGGTCAGCCTGATAGATCAGTATCAGTACCCAGACCAACAGAAGGGGGACGTAGATGCTTTTGCCAGGGAGCCGTTTGTAGTTCGCTTCCGAGCACCTAAAACAGGTAACGCAAAATATCCACAGCAATGAAGCAATGATGGAGATTAGAATGACTGATTTCCTGGTACATACAGGCGTACAGAAAGTTTTAAGACCTTTTCAAGTTTTCTGTATATTGGTATGTTTTAGACGTGTTAAAATGGATTCAGTTCATTTTGTCTCTTCAGTCTACACACAATACTCCATAATGACATGGCAACAACAGGTTTTTGGAAGATTTCTAAATTTATTAAACATAACAGACTTCAGTATAACATTTGCATAACTATTCAGACACTTTGTTGTGATTCAAGAGTTTTGTTTGTCAATTGTGCATTCGTCGTTGATACAAAAGCAAAATGAAATGCAAAGCGGTTGTTCCGAAGACCGTGCAAGAGGTAGAACAATGATAGTAATAAATATTTCTGTGAATAATAAAGAATAAAAAATAATATATATACACCTATCACGCATAACATTATGACCACCTCCTTGTTTCTACACTTAATGTCCATTTTATCAGTTTCACTTACCATATTGGAGCACTCTGTAGTTCTACAATTACAGACTGTAGTCCATTTGTTTTGCTACATACTTTGTTCATCCCCTTTCCTCTGTTCTCTAGTGGTCAGGATCCCCACAGGACCAGCACGGATCAGGGACTATTTAGTGGTGGATCATTCTCAGCACTGCAGTGACACTGATGTGGTGGTGGTGTGTTAGTGTGTGTTATGTGTTGGTATGATTGGATCAGACACAGCAGTGCTGCTGGGGTTTGTTCACTCACTGTCCACTTTATTAGAGACATTCACATTATTGCTCCACCTTGTAGATGTAAAGTCAGAGAGTGTAGCTCATCTGTTGTTGCAGTTTGTGTTAGTCATCCTCTAATCCTTTATCAGTTCTCACATGGCCCTGTCTACATGATGCTGGTGGCTGGACATTTTTGGTATTTTTGGCTGAGGTGTTTAAAAACTCCAGCAGCACTGTTGTGTCTGATCCACTCATACCAGCACAACACGCACTAACATCAGTGTCGGTGCAGTGCTGAGAATGGTACAGTGCAGTGAATGCCTCGTTCGATATGTGGAAAATGGGTCACAAAGCAGATGTTAATGATTAGCAAAAAGGAGTGATTACATTTGGGCAGGCCGTACTGGGAAGGAAGTAGCAGAATTTGCAGGTGAATCAAAGCATACAGTCATATGGGTCTATCAGCAGTGGCAAAAATGCCAGTTTCACTTCTGCTCACAAAGTTGTCTAGTTATAGAGACCAAAATTACACAAAAACTGGGCTGTTAATGATTGTAAATGTTATCTGTTAGGATGAATCTCGTTTCATCCTGTATGTGAATGATTTACTCCAGGTACTCCGGTTTCCTCCCACAGTCCAAAGATGGGTGTTAGGTTAATTGATTACACTAAATTGTCATTGACTTGAATATGTGTGTGTGTCACTGAAATGCCCACTGATGCTAATAGTGACGTTAAATAAACCAAATAAACAAACATAATCTTACAGAGGAACATAACATCCCTATCACTGTATTCCAAGATGACAATTCTCATGTTTACAGTGCTGCAAATGTGACTGACTGGCATGATGAACATTCAGGAGCAGTCACAGATTTCGACTGGCCCGTAAAATGTGAATCTCTGGGACTACCTGTGTAATTCTTTGATTCAAGAGTGGCTGGACATTGATGTCGAATACATCCAGTAACTTGTCCAGCCCATGCCACATCAAATCGCGGCTGTTATTTATACAATTGATATCCGGTGCGTCCTAGTTCCTTTTCACACCGAGTTTTTGCAATTTTTGACGTAGTTGTACCTTCACACCAAGTCCGATGCGTTGTTTGTCTAAACTCTCTGAAAACGTGGGAAGGCGACTGAAGAGGAAGAAATGGATTCCTTAAGCAGCATCAGTACTGATGATGATAATTCTTTTTTTCTTTTTTTTCTATTGGGTCCACCTCATTCTACAGAACAGACAACTAGTTCAAACGACTCGTTCAAGAACATTGTGCACATGAACAGACTAGAATGCACTTTAATAAACACAATAAAGGTTCCATAAAGTCACTGTGAGGTACTCACTCTCGTCATTCCCCAGCCTTTCAGATATTTTCTTTAATATCTTTAATTTCTTGAATACATGTGTTCTTTTTCAAAACGTGTATTTTTTTTCGACTCGGTGTGAAAAGGCCTTTACACTGCTCCTGAAAAATCAATGCCCTGATGGATACTGCCAAGAAAACACAGGACTGGCTTCAGAAAACTATGAGAAAGTCTTTGAATCGCCCAACCATTGTCCTAAGCTGAACTCAACAGAGCATCTCTGGAAATGTGCACCAACTGGTTTCACAAATGGCTATGCACCAACACTCTCCATCCACTCTGGCTGAGACCACAAACTACGCACAAAATTCCTTTTTCAGTACAATACGTAGCTATTATATAACGTTACAGTTTTGCTTTGACTGTGATTGAGTTTGGCTTGGAATGTGGTTTGCTGTCATGGCAAATGTTTTTGGGTTTTACAGTAATTGGCGAGTTTGTACTGATCCCAATGCACACCTCTCCCACAAATGCCACAAAGGAGATTGATGAACTCTATGATGTGTTTGAGGATGTTAGACGACGATGGAGGACAGAGGTGAGCTAGGAGAGAAAGTATACTCACAAAGAATAAGTACCTCAAGGTTCTGATATTTGAAAGTGGTATTATTGTCGCTACTTCTAGGACATAATGTTCCTCGGCGACTTCAACGCGGCTTGTGGAACGTGGCCAAGAAAAACAGAAAGAACATAAGACTCTACTCAGATATGTCCTTCACCTGGCTGATAGATGACACACAGGACACCACAGTAAGAGGATCCACTGACTGTGCATATGACAGGTAAAGCCTTATTATTCTGTTTAGGTCACATATGATGTAGTTCAAGCTTTTTTTCTGATGGAGTGCTGTTCCTTGATATTACAGGATAGTTGTGCATGGAGATAAGTTTCTCAAGGCTATAGTACCACTCTCAGCACAGCCATTCAACTTTGCCAGTGAGTACCGGATCACGGAGGATGAGGTAATGCATTATGTCATGCTAATATAACAGTATAACAGGAATATAACAGTAATACTCTATATGTGATACATTGAGTAAGAGTAATTTTCCACTCAAACCTGAATTCAAAGTCTGAATTCATCAGAGGATTTTTAGGCTAGCTGCTGACTTTCCACATGTACAGTGGGGCAAAAAAGTATTTAGTCAGCCACTGATTGTGCAAGTTCTCCTACTTAGAAAGATGAGAGAGGTCTGTAATTTTCATCATAGGTACACTTCAACTATGATCCAGTCCAGGAAATCACATTGCAGGGTTTTTAAAGAATTTAATTTTAAATTATGGTGGAAAATAAGTATTTGGTCAATAACAAAAGTTCAACTCAATACTTTGTAACATAACTTTTGTTTGGCAATGACAGAGGTCAAGCGTTTCCTGTAAGTCTTCACCAGGTTTGCAACACTGTAGCTGGTATTTTTAGGGGCCCATTCCTCCATGCAGATCTCCTCTAGAGCAGTGATGTTTTGGGGGCTGTCGCTGGGCCACAACGGACTTTCAACTCCCTCCACAAATTTTTCTATAGGGTTGAGATCTGGAGACTTGGCTAGGCCACTCCAGGACCTTGAAATGCTTTTTTGTGAACAGGGAAGGTAGACTAGACTCGACCGCCATGGAGCCACTACTCCTTCGTTTGCACGAGCAGTGTGTTTGGGAATCATTGTCATGCTGGAAGACCCAGCCACGTTTCATCTTCAATGCTCTCACTGATGGAAAGAGGTTTTGGCTTAAAATCTCACGATACCATGGCCTTGCTCGTTCATTCTTCCTTAACACGGATCAGTTGTCCTGTTCCCTTTGCAGAAAAATAGCCCCAAAGCAAGATGTTTCCACCCCCATGCTTTACTGTAGGTATGGTGTTCTTCTTCCTCCAAACAAGACGAGTTGAGTTTTTAACCAAAAAGTTCAAATTTTGGTTTCATCTGATCACAATGATATTCTCCCAATCCTCTGCTGGATCATCCATATGCTCTCTGGCAAACTTCAAGATTAGGCCTGGACATGTACTGGTTTAAGCAGGGGGACAGTCCTGGCACTGCGCAGGATCTGAGTCCCTCTCGGCATAGTGATTTTACTGATGGTAGCCTTTGTTACTTTACTTTGGTCCCAGCTCTCTGACAGGTCATTCATGAGTCCCTCCGTGTAGTCTGGGATTTATGCTCATCGTTCTCATGATCATTTTGACCCCTACGGGGATGAAGATCTTGCATGGAGCCCCAGGAGATTATCAATGGTCTTATATGTCTTCCATTTTGTTACAATTGCTCCCACATTTGATTTATTCACACCAATCTGCTTGCCTATTGTAGATCCACTCTTCCCAGCCTGGTGGCAGGTCTCCATTTTTCTTCTTCCTGGTGTCCTTTGGAAAGATCTCTTGGTCCTTGGCCTGATGGTTGAAGTTTTGAGGAGTCTGACTGTTTGAGGCTGTGGACAGGTGTCCTTTTAGGGGATTAAAGAATACAGATAACGAGGTGAAACAGGTTCCATTAATACAGCCAACGAGTGGAGGACAGAAGAGCTTCTTAAAGAAGAAATTTACAGGTCTGTGAGAGCCAGAAATCTTGCTGTTTGTGGGTGACCAAATACTTATTTTCCACCCATGATTTTACACACTAAATTCTTTTTAAAAATCCTACAATGTGATTTCCTCTGATTTTTTTCTCATTTTGTCTCTCATAGTTGAAGTGTACCTATGATGAAAATTACAGACCTCTCTCATCTTTCTAAGTAGGAGAACTTGCACAATCAGTGGCTGACTAACTTTTTTGCCCCACTGTATGAATGTCTATACGATCCACGTCCATTCACTTTAACAACCAGGGTCTTAAAACTTGTAGTAATTTATAATAGGAAATAAAAAACTTTCCTTTAAATCTGGACATCGCAGCCATAAACAGCTGTTAGAGTTTAAGAGTATAAGTCCGTCATGTGTGTGAGTATGTGTAAGTGTGTGAGAGACTACCTAACTGATCCTGTGCTCGCATGCTCGTTAGTTCATATTTGAACTAGACTGTTCTAATTCGGTTGATGTGTTTAGAGACGTTTTTGTGCAAGTTACTCGTGTTTGTGTGGATGACTTTCCACTACATATTTGTAACAAGCTGTAAATGTATGTGCCTGTCCTAAGTAAGTAGTACTCCTTTGTTTGCCCCCCACCTTTTTTTACAGAATGTAATTCGGTCAATAAATGGCGCGTACCTGTGCACATTATGGGGCTTCTTGGATATAATTTTACCATACCTGCATACATCAGATGTGTACTGATCCTCGACTTTTCCCCAAATTAGATATTCATATGCACTTAAAAGCATATTTTACTGTGAATAGGTGCTTTAACTGTATAGATAATAATGTGAACTGTTCAACTTTACAAAAAACAATCATGTAATTTTGGTAATGCCTCTTGAGACTATTCTTTTTTGGCTCCCTGTTTTGGTGTACCATCTGTTTTAGGTAGTTCTGTGTGAGAGATGTCTGACCAAAATTTTGTAACTGCTGCTTTGTTACCAAATTCTATTGCTACTGTGACATCCTTCCTCTTACCCTTCTACATAAGGATGGACACTGCTGTTCATGGTTTTCACCTAGCACAGTCAGAGTTGAGTGTGCACATCCATGTTTATTCACAATTGTGGTAATTGAATCTTTGGTAATTGAATTGAAGTTCAAACCTGGCAGTGGTTTAGTTTGTGAAAATACAATTAAACAGCATTTAACTGGGGACTATGGCAGTGCAAATGCATGAATATGCTGTGTTTTGGACTGAAGTAACCTCACAGGGTTGTGGATGTTCCTTACAGGCTCTAAAAGTGAGTGATCATTATCCTGTAGAAGTGGAACTGAAAACCAAGTCTGGAAGTCCACAAAGAAGCTCACCCATATTCCTGCTGACTCTGAGCCTCCCTGTCCTGCTCCGTCTGATTTTAGAAGAATGTGTTTAAAGTGGACATTTTCCAGTGCCAGTTTTAGTTGTTGTTGATTAATCATTACGAATATGCACTGATTCTAATACTTGAATATCTTCTATACCAGTGGTTCTCAAACTGGAGGTGCGGAGCAGGTGGGAGGCGGGGGCAGAAAGTCAGATGGAATTTGGGGAAAATATGTCAAAAATCAATGAATGCTGCTACACATTAGACCTTTCAGACACATATCGTATGTCGGCTGTAATAATTTTACTGTAAAGGTGATTTTTCACTTTATTTTATCAGGGTTCAACAATAACGATCGCCCGTACGAAAGCACGAAAAAGAACTTGAGCGGTTGGGAAAGTTCATTGCGGAGGGGGGTGCACAGTCTAACAGAACATTGTAATTGAGGCCTAAGTCAATTCACTTGAATATTTATTCCCCTTGTCAAACTAAAAATGGTCTTATCCGTTTGCCCGTACACTCAGATCAAACCAACGATATTATTTGTTGACAAACAGCGTCATAGCGAATCACGCTATTCCCTCGCGCTATTGCAGCTCCATTTCCTCATGGAAAACTCGGTTTTCATGGGTTGATTTTGACTCCTTTGTACCCGAAATATTCTTCTAAGTCTGCAGGGAATATTCCAACAAGGCAGACAAAAATGGTTATTTATTGTCAGAACTACAACTTTTAGAAAATAGTCGTTTGAGTGCCACAGCAAATCTCTCTGTCACGTCACATTTATAGCAGCGAAAAAAGCCGTTAGCCCATCTGGACCACTGGACGTGTGCATACGGCGGATGAACTGTGAGGCCGATTTCAAGTTTCACAAAAATATTCCTATCCACAAAAAGGGGATTGCCGCAGAAAAAATGTTTGAGAACCACTGTTCTATACCAAAGCAGCACAAAAACATTGGTGAGTTTGTACCACTTCATAATAGAGATCTGACAAGTTTTTGGACTACACTAGACCTTTCTGTGCCTTTAAAGCTCAGGTCATGGATGACCACTAGGTGGTGTAAATCCACAATACATATCATTTATAAGATGTTTACGTTTATTCATTTATTTAACATCACTATCAGCATCAGTGGCCATATTCAGCGACACACACAAGGTTACATCTATACACAAGGTTATCTCAAGACAAGTCACTCATACACTCAAGTCAGTGCCAATTTAGTGTAGTCAATTAACCTAACATGCATGTCTTTGGACTGTGGGAGGAATGTAATCGGAGTAAACCCACACGGACACAGGGAGGACATGCAGAGTCCACACAGAAAGAACCCAGGCCGCTCCACCCTGGGATTGAACCCAGGACCTTCTTGCTGTGAGGCGGCGATGCTACCCAGGAAAAAAATGTACTGTGAATTTTCATAGTAAAACTGTGAATTGCTTGACAGTTTTAATGTGAACTTTCACGGTTTGAACATAAATTTTTGATGGTAATTTGGCCACTTCGTGGTTCTACTGTGAAGTTTCATAGTACAGCTGTAAACTTGGTGGACTATGAACGGACCATAAATTATATCACAGTGGAACTATGAATTTTGGTGGTAATTTGGCCACTTCATTGTTCCATTGTCAAATTTCACAGTACATTTTTTCCTGGGTACCCACCAAGCCACCGTGCCGCCCCATTTATAAGATGAACTGTTTGTTTTATTTTCTCTTTGACATACTGTTAAATTTTATTCCAATTATTAAAAAGTTTTTTAACCATGAGTTACTTCAATTCACTCATTCACTTTGGTTTGGAACAACTTTGCTCAAACAACAGAGGACTAACGCCAAAATATCTCCACCAAGCCATGAATCAGCGTTTACATGCACTTAATAATCCGATCATAGTTGGATTTCTGCAGTTATCTGATTATTCAAGCGGTCATGTACACAGCATACTCTGATCTGGAAATCAGATTCAGAAATCTGATAAAGAGAGCTGGATTTTATTGCAGTAATCTGATTTGTCATAGCATGTATACCAGACCAGGTGGGGGATTCTCTCATGGGATCTGGCAACCCTAGAATTAGCTGCAGCACTCGATACACGGCTTTCAAACACTTTTTGGAGACTGTGGAACAAAGTTTTTACTCAAGAAAATAAAGAATTTGATTATTTAATATTAAAAATTGAAGTTTAAGTCACATCTTTCTGTGAGATTATTGACTGGTTGCAAAGTAGAAATCCAATTATTGCCTAGATCATGTAAACCCAGAGGTTTCCCATTATCTGATTACTCCAGCGCCTGTATACTCCTCGATCAGATTACTGACAAAATCTTATTTTCTGCAGTTATCGGATTATTAAGTGTATGTAAACACATTGTCTGTACCTCAATGGGGCTAACTTATTAATTATGGTGTAGCAGTTTGAAGTTCACCAGTCAAGTGATGGTGCCAACTTAAAACCCACAGCTGTTCTTCAACTGGACTACTGCACCTGGAGCAAACATACCATCCCCAAAACGTGACATGATGTCACTGAGAAACAAACATTAACTCAGCATATCTAGGGCACAATGTAAACAAACATTAACTCAGCATATCTAGATGTGGGTCTGACTCTAAATGAAATGGCAGCTCACATACATAGCTTTCAGTAATTTTTCTCTGTCCTGCCTGTCTGAACTTCTTGAACCCTACAAACCTATGCACACTCTTAAGAACTTCAGCAACTATCCCGCTCACCACTCCCTCTTCCAACCTCTGTCGTTTTGGTGATAAAGCTTTCTCTATTCTTGCTCCATGACTCTCTACATTTACAAGTCAGATTCTTTGTCTACATTCAAACCGGATTTGAAATTGTGGTGTTATTCATGTATTCTGCCGTTTATTTTGACATCTGTATGGTTTGTCTGCTGTTAGATGTTACGTGTTTGCCTAATTGTAAGCGTCTTTGGTCTTTCAAAAGCACTGTCATATTCTTAATGCTTTTCTAAAGTGGAATAAAAACAACTTTGTACAAGACATTATTTCAGATCACTCCAGCCAAGCCTTATGTTTGACTGACAGAATTCTGCTCCCCATTGGCTGCTGTTACATTTCCAGTATAGATTGTTTTGTCAGTACAATCTTTGTAGTGATCACCCCACATATGAGATGCAGCAGACAAAAACCGGGTTGGAACATGCATTTAACAATATCGTCTTGATCCATGTCACGCGGTTGCCGAGCATGGTTCATTTTTGTTACAATGTATCCCTATCTGGTCTAGAGTCACTTAAGTTCATGCACACATTCCCAGAGAACACCACTGGACAGAACACGTCATTATGGGGTTGCTGCTGGAGTGCAGGTTCTACCAACAAGCCAAACCTTCCTCAGATACAGCCATTCAGGCCTGCATGCTTCACCTGAACCAGCCCAATGTGGTTACAACTTCTATTTTCCACTACTCCCAGTTTCATGGTGGGAATCCTTTAATATACATTCAGCAGAAACTGTGTTCTGAATTTCAATTTTTCTCCAGACAAGCAATATGTATATGTATGACACCCCACAGATTCTGAGCATCTTGGCAGCAGCAGGACTAGCCATTTTGTTTTCACTTTCAATAGTATTCAATAACTGGCATGATATAAGCTTTATGTTAATGATATTGCCCAACTGTAGGTTAATGTAAGCGTTTAAGCACGTTTTAAGGTAGGATACATTATGAGATGGTCTTACCTCACCACCTGTGATGGCAGTACAGATTTCCCTCCATGCACTTTACCTCGAAAAGCCAGCAACCTCGGCTCTCGCCATTCTTGAAATATGACATGGCTTTCCAACAATAAAATTCCAAAAGTTAAGCTGCCAGGTTTTCAGACCAGGCAGTAGGTGTCACTAATCCTACTGACAGGATTGCCTTTCCTGCTCCCTCAGATGGCAGCTCAGCTTGCCGGCAGATCTAGACCCTGCTCACTCTGGTAATGCCTCGCTGCTAATTGTTATTGCTCCTTTGATGTGTTAATTTCATTGTCAGTCATTCAGTAGTTTGAACAATCAGAACTTGCAACACCAAATGATGTACAGCCCACGTTATTCATCACAGACTGGACTTCACGTCACAGAAACAATCTCAAATTTGTGTCCACAAATAGAAACTGTGCACATATGTACATTTATGTACATTGTAAATGAGATTGTAGGATCACAAGGGCTGCTCAGTAAAACACATTCTCAGCATCGAGCATCACTGCCTTTGTCTAGTTTTTTGTAACCTTTTTAAGTCGCCAAACTTGCCTCTTACCAAAAATAACAGGTAGGCTAGATAAGTTTAGATTGTATAAATTATATAAAGTCTTCAGTTTATGACACATTCAACTTAAGACAGGTTTGTCAAAACGTATCGAATTACACTACTAAAGTCTAGACTTGTCATTCAGCAGATATCCTTATTCAGAGCAAACATTCTTGCAAACAATCCAGGCAACTGTTACAAGCCTTGAGCCCAACAGCGGCAGTCTTTGGACTTTAACCCCTGACCTTCTAGCCCATAATCCAGTACCTTAACTACGGTCACAACAGTTCAACTGTACAGGTAATACTGAAATGTAGTGCATACATAAATAAAAAACCACAGTAGTTCATAATCAAAACATTGTTTGACTTTATTAATAACTGAGCTCCGTCTCACACAGCCAGTGATTTGGTAAGTGTGAAGTGCTTAGTTGGCATGCAGCTGCTTCCAGCGGTTCAGGGGCCCATGGTTTGGGACATACTTCACACCACAGCCATCAGGGATCACACGCTTCTCCTGCAGCAGGTCGTCAAAGTCAGTGGCATTGAACTTTGTGAAGCCATACTTCTTGGAGATGTGGATCTGAAAACAAGGATTAAAGGCTTGTGAAAGTTGGCCACAAACAAAATGAAGATTTACTGTTTGCAACCTTCGCACACCAAATGAGCAACGACAAAATGTACTGGTTGGCTTAAACTGCAGATCAAACTATAGTGGTACCTCGGTTCTCGACCACCTCAGAACTTCAGTACTGCATGAGTCCTAGAAAGTCTTTCACAACAGCCAAAGGAGATCAGGAACTGAACCCTCCAGAACACAGGCTGCAGTTGGCTTAGCAGCTATGCTTGTACCCAGAGTTCACCAATAGAGTAAGTGTTTTGCTTTCATGTTTCAATTTCAATCCATTACTCACTAAATTACATGAGATTTTAACACTTTCTTACCAAATAAGCTTTACGTTAGAGAATTTGGCAAACTAAGTTAGTGTTTAAAATTAAATTACCAAAGGCTCTGCTACGATATATTGGACCGCTCTACCAAAAAATCCTCAGTTCATTATGCATTCAACTTATGATGGATTTATCAGAACATATCCCCTCCATAAATCAAGGAGCACCTGTACAGTACAACTCCAACACCTTATACAGTGTGGATTTTCTCGGACTAGTTCTGAAACGGACTAACTCAATTTACATTATTCCTTATGGGAAATATTTGCTTGTCATTTGTCATTTTCAGTTCTCAAAAAAGCCTTAACAACATGACTCATTAACAACGAGAACTAAGGTACCACTGTAGTTTCAGCCATTTCATGAGGCAGATTGAATGTAATTCCATGACCACTCCAGGATGTACCTTCTGACGGCCAGGGAACTTGAACTTGGCTCTCCTCAAAGCCTCAACGACGTGCTCCTTGTTCTGGGCCTTTGTACGCACGGACATGATCACCTGTCCAATGTGCACACGGGCCACTGTGCCTTGTGGCTTTCCGAAAGCACCACGCATTCCAGTCTGGAGCCTGCAGTGAAGAAGCAAGGAGGTCACAAAAAAGCCCAGAAAAACCAAGTCTCACTTTCAGTGGTTTTGTCTCAGTGGTCCCTTACAGGACCCAGCACTTCAACAGCTGGGCTCATACACAACCAAAGATTCACTGTCTGCAGCTTTTGCACACCAGAGCAGTACACACAACTAAGCTGGTCGGCTTAATAAGCTGCAGTTGGCTCCAAGACTGGCATACAACCCACCTATCAGCTCCAGCACAGGATAACATTTTGTTGATGCGGATGACATGGAAGGGATGCAGACGCACGCGGATGTGGAAGCCATCTTTTCCGCAGGTCTTCACCATGTACTTGTTGGCGCAAATACGAGCAGCCTCAAGAGCTAGACCGAAACAGACAAGACACCCATTTCTAGGTTGAATCTATTTTAAAATGACTGAAGTTAAGACTGTTTAAATTAACCACATTGTTCACATACCTTCAGAGGACAGTTGCTCATACTCGTCAGACACCATGTGACCGCACAAGGGGAACTCATCCACCTTAGCCTTCTTCCTGCCCAAGTCGAAGATCCTGATCTTAGGATCTGGGATTAAAAGGCGGCGAGATTAAACAACGTTTCTCTACCTAAACTGATACACCATTTGAATTGTAATTCTTCAAAAATAAAGAAATGTTTTCTTAAATGTTATTCAAGTCGGGGTGATGCTACAACATAGCATTTTGTTTACGATTTTAAATTTCTGTTTCTAGTAACGTAGATTGCAGAGGACAATTTTTTGTTTAAAACTATATTCACGAAAATGTGCATTGTTTACACTTCAGAAATAAATTACCAAATGCAAAATCGATCTTCGTAAACTCAGAATCGTGAATCAAACTTGTAGTACAACTTGTAGTGAACTGCCACACAATAGGCTCTGATATAATCAATCAACTGCCTTATTCTTTTAAGCAGTAATGCTTTGCAGTCACGTTTACATTGCTGGAGCAGCAGGGTGTCAGCACTGTCGCCTCACAGCTCCAGGGATCTCGGGTTCAGATTCCCAGTCAACATATACAGTGGTACCTCGGTTCTCAACCACCTCAGAACTCGTTAAATTCGGTTCTTGGCACAGTGAGTAGAAAAATGTCTGCTCAGTTCTTGTCGCACTTGCTAAACCGAGTCGAGCCGCACGACTCCTTTCAGCCGTATAGCGATTCATGATTCAGTACACAGCGATTCAGGTTCACAATAGCTTTTGCTCAGTGAAGATTTCCGCTGTGTTTATCATGTTTTCCTTTATTTTTACATCTACATTACTGCATTCTTAGTGCAAACAAGTCCCCAACGGTCCTAAAACCCATTTAATTAATGATGGATTTTTTTTAAACATATCCCCCCCATCGTAAATCAGGGAGCACCTGAACAATACACCTCCATTGCTGTGTATAATACTTTATACAGTGTGGATTTTGTGGGTACTGAAACGAATTAACTCAATTAACATTATTCCCTTTGGGAAAAATTAGCTTGGTACTCTTGAGTTCTTCACAAGACTTCTGGAACCAATTAACGACAGGAACAGAGGTACCAGCAAGTTTTTGATTTACAAAAGGAGCATACTAAATACTCTATTTTTAGAACCAATGTCACCTTTTCATAAGAGGATATTTTACTCAGGTGCCACATACCGCACAACTTCCTAAAACGAACTAGTGTCTGATTTTTAGTGGTTTTGTCTCAGTGGTCCCTTACAGGACCCAGCACTTCAACAGCTGGGCTCATACACAACCAAAGATTCACTGTCTGCAGCTTTTGCACACCAGAAAAGTACACACAACTAAGCTGGTCGGCTTAATAAGCTGCAGTTTGCTCCAAGACGGGCATTCAACCCCGCTATCAGCTCCAGCACAGAATAACATTGTGATGCGGATGACGTAGAACGGATGTGGAAGCCATCTTTTCTGCAGGTCTTCATGCATTTGTACAAAACTCCATTAATGCATGTAATTCCTATAATTCCTAATACAGTGTGGATCAGGGGGTCAAATTTCCCATAAGGAATATTGCTTGGTACTCATCGACTTCGGTAATCGACAACCCTTCTGGAACGAATTGAAGAGAACCAAGTTGTGTAGGAAGTTGTGCAAGTTATGTAGGAAAAACAAGCATATACACATGCTCCAAACTCAGACCCAATGCCACCTCTTCATTAAGGTGACATTTTGTTCATGTGCCAGATATCGCAACACTTCCACAAGCCCCTCCATTTCGGGATAAATATACGCCAATTGTATCTTCTGCAAAGTTATCATTTGCCTGTAACTATAGAAGCCCAGCAACTATCAGCAAGAGAACCAGAAAAAAAATGAATTGGGATGTGGGAAGTAAATGTGCTAGTAAGCATGTTATCTGTCAGTGAGTCAAGATCCACAGTATAAGCACTCCACAGTAAGTTTGCAGCAATATTAACATATTGTAACAAGTACCCTCACCACCTGCGCTACATTTTGTGCTCAGCATAGGAAGACATCTGAGGTAGACATCGGGGTCTAACGATGCACTCTGCTCACAATTTGGGTCATGATACCAAGTTCACGATTCAGTTCTCACCATTATAGATTTTACATTTGATAAAACATTTCTGAAGTGAAAACAATGCCAAGCAATACACATTTTCTTGTATAAGCTTTTAAACAACAAAAACTTTAGCTCCCTGCAATTAAAAGAAAATAGGAGTCTTATTGAGAACAGGATATGCGCCTGTGTACATGACAGAAGATGCACCTGCATCAGATGGCATAATAAACAAGAAGCATGATCAACTCCATGATGCACATCTTCCCATTTTTGCATAGTGTCAACCACAACAGACTAACCCTTTTGGTCCAGTTGATGCCAAATCAAGTCAGGCTACAAAACCTGTCAACTTGTTTACACGATTGTAATATATTATTTCCATAAAATTCCATAAAACAGTCCATAAAATTATTTCACTTTTGTTTCTTTTTTTCCAATGTACTAGAAACGGAAGTATGGAAATGTTTTGATTCTCTAAACCTATTGGAGAGAATTTTCGCTTAAATTCAGGTCTCAAGGGGTTTAACAGCATACAGGTATGCGACGCATAACCTCCAAGGTCCAAGAAGGCCATTTAAAGCCATTTTATTTATTACTTTCATAACCCATACATCACAATGCCAGACATTAGCTGTTGTAGTACAGCAACATTAATGCCAACCGTGCAGAATGTTTTATTTAACACAATGTTTTACTAAACACCAAGTAATGTTTGGCTGGAATTTCGCTAGTTATAAGCACTGTAACGCAAAAACCACGCATGGATCGCGAGACAGTTACGAATGGTTTCTATTTCAGAATTCATTTATTTGTGGTGGAAAGCTGATGCAAGCACGGGAGAAAAGTAGTGCAGAGTAAAATGCGTTTGTTTCTCAAATCCCCTGCTTGCTTCCCAGTCAGTTCCCTGCTAACCTCTGAAATAAGTGAAAAAGTAGACATGTTGCACTGTCACAAAGACAGTTTCGAATTCCATAAACGTTCGAGATGGAGCTTGTGATGCAAGATGGGGCTGGGGGGCTACACTGCACACAGGCTTTTTGGTGAAATCTTAACCAGCTTAATTTTTTACTTAAATCATTTTTAAATAATACCAGTGTATGGGGGGAAACTGCCATATCCAGATTATTTACTTCAAAGCTGGACAGCATCCCATTATAGCTTTGCTATATGATACATACGTGCATATATTTAAAGTGGGGTTGGGACAACATCCCAAATGCATAACTGATATTATCTTGTATATTATCTGATATTATTATCATAACAGACCATATCTTGGACAGTTAAGCGACACACAGCTGTAACATCAAGCAGCAGCTTTATAAATAAAGTTAGGCCTTGTGGAAAAGCCAAATGTCACTGTGTACACTGAGGCTTCAAGGCAAAGTTTCTTCTCTACAATAAACAGGTAAACAAGGAAATGTGCCAGGAAACCCATAAATGGTAATACTTGCTCTGGTCAAAGGTTAATTTTCAGTAAGCTTACTATACAAACATTGGTTTATACTCAACTTTTTCACACATTTTGTTTAAACTGCATTTATTTTACTGTGAAATATCAGTGCCTAAACCACTTAACATCGAGTCGTACGTGTTATAGGGTTATAGCACGAATAGAAACGAGTAAATCAAATACAGTATATAGCTTAGCAGTGCATGTTCTTACCAGGGACACCCCGACAGAAACGGGACTTGGGGTAAGGCTTGTTCTTGCAGTATCGGTAGCTGTGGATGAGAAAAGAATCGGAGTTAAGTTCAGTTCTTAAAGAAGCAAATCAAACGCTGTCGCCGCATTAAGCCAACTCTCTCCATTATATTGTGGAGAAGCTAAACTACATAATATACATAAAAACCTAATGTAAAACCAACTAAATGCTACTTAATAAAATATTGTAGAGCAATATATCCACCATTTCCACGCTGTTCCTTAATCATTCGCTTTAATAAGACAGCGCCGATGCCAGTTAGCATTAGCAGCTCGGTTGGACGCATGGTTCAGTCCTGCCATTTTCACCCGGTCTGATCTCTGTACATGAAACAGCAAATTACTGCAACTTACCATCGGGCTGGACGGCGGCCCATGGCTGCGACCTGAAATATACACAACAACAGTTAGTCTAACGAAGAATTACACCACTAACATTAAATAATAAATCAGGTATTAACGAATTTCTCCAGAGCAAAAGTAATGGCGCTCCTACCACGCACTCACCTAATGGAGGAAAGGAAGTGGCTTGGCTTTCCCCCGCGTCATATTGACACAAGACAAACGTCATATCCGCGTACTGGATGTGTTCAAATTGCATCTTACTCCCTATTCCCTATACTACAGACTAGTGGTATCATCGTTGCTCCATATCGTTGTTCCAAATTTCAAATTTGTATACTTTTAATACATACGTTCCCTGTTCAAGTATTTGTGGTAATTCAAGTAATTGTGGCCAGGGTATCAGGGCACCAATCAATCGTAGGGCACACACTCACCTTAAGTAACTTGGAAGCCACATTACAACAAAATTGTTTATTTTATTGTATTACTGCAATTAGACCACAGTTCTGTCATTGCTGTTTATTGTTAGATGTTAAGATAAAGTGGACATAAATAAAAACCATTTGTTTCATTCCGCGAGGTAAAATAGTTCACTTGTATCAGGCACTGCGCTGTTAAAACATCACCAGACTATGATCTTCACTCATAATAGTCAAGTAACACAATTTCCCAGTAACTTTATTATATACAGGCAGTAAACGCAAAAATATCAATTGATTAGTTTTAATTTATTAAAAAGAAAGTTTATTAAAAAGATAGGCAGAATACAGCACCAGCTTCAGGTTAAGAGCTGGACTTAACAGACACATGAATGAACCTCTGATTAGCTGTGTTTAATGAAAGATGCACCACATCTTTGTGGGGGTTGTGAAGAAAATAAGAACAGCAGTGACAGAACCAACAAAACTGCATGCTGATGTTGGTGGTACTAAAAACTGACTTCAGTGTATCTTCAGCCATGATGTGAATACATTAAAGGCCCAGGACGTTTGATTTATTGTGCTGACTTTCTTTCTTAGCCCTTCCACCACATCCAAGTCTCTGTTTGTAAGGGTGACAAAACCTTGGCTGATTGTAAGTGGTCATTAATATCTGCAACTTCCAAACTGTAATGGCTGGGGTCGTTGCTAGGTTACACATGTATGTGGTGAAGTAATACTTGAAGAGCTTTGGTCAGAGTGCCATTATCGTGCAATATTGACACTCCCGAATGTCTCTCAGCCAATCAAATTGTGGTGTCAGAACTAACTGTGGTATAATTAAAATTTGCAAGTATAATTAGTACCCATTTTGACCCCACTTACCCAGTTCAGGGTCCTGTAGTGGTTATGGTAGTGGGGTTTATTTAGCACTGGCAGTAGTGCTCAATGGATGGGACACCAGTCCATCTCAGGGCACAACTGCCATAGGAACAATTGCCATGGGATATTGGAAACAGTTTCATTTGCCCCACCAAAAAATTATACCGCGGGGAGAGGAAAAAAACTGTAACTTTTATTTTGAAAGCCCGACACCGAGTGTAAATAATTGCTAACACGTTTTGGCAGTAAATCAGAAAAGCTTCGCATTTCAGGCTCTATTGTTTATTGGGTGAAAATGACTGTGTATGTCGTCTTGTTATGGTAACATACTAGGAGGGTTAGCTAACGTTGTTCTTAACTATGTTCAAGTTGTCTGAAAGCACTCTGAAACGTCAAGTAACGTTAGTCTCTGGCCGTGTCCCAAACGGCATACTGCAGCACTTAATAGCATGTAATGAATAGTATACCACCATTAGAAGTGCTTTCAGTAGTGTAGTTTATAAAATTCAAAAGTGTGTTGTTTGGGACACAGCCTCACTGTCTAATGTTAGTCTTTTCAGTTTTGTTAATTTCGAAATTTCTCAGTGTTAACGTAAATTGTTTTGCCATCTCATTTCAGCATAACGCCACAAAAATAATAATAAAATCATCAGAGGACACAGCATTACGGAGATTTTTTTAAAGAGTTGTGTTAGTGTACGTGCAAAAGATTAAAATAAACATTACACACAAGGACAAGACGACATCAAACAAATTATTTTATTAAATATCATGTGTCGTGTTATTAGGAGATTTCTGTCACAAACAAAGGGGTGTCAGTTTAAAGGAGTGAGGTGAGGTCTTACATGGATTAGTGGTGACTTAGACAGAAGAGCTCAAAATTAACATAACTGATCACCTACCAATCAATATGATTTCATATTGATAACCCAGACATTGCACTGATAATTTTATTTCCAAGTTTTCTGGCAACCGAAATCAGAACCATATAACATGTTTAGTTTGCAAATTGACCTTTTAATGGATTTAATAAAAATGGATAAAATGGATCTAATAATAAACAGAGGTACAGATATTGATGGATTTTGTTTATTTATTTGCTGATTATTGTAATTCCACAAATCCTGTTACACATCACTATACATACATTATTTTGCGCAAGGCAGGAACAGCCATAGTAGAGCACACACATTCACACACTCATACTCACACTTACACACTAAGGGGCATTTTGGAAACACCACTTAACCAACACACATCTTTGGAACTTGGGAATAAACCCGAGTACTTGGAGAAAACCCATGCAGACACCGGTAGAATATGCAAACTCAACACAGGCGGAGCCCAGGGTCGGATAACATCGATGTAACCTTGTGTATGTTGTAAAATAGCCGTTGATGCTGAATAAACAAACAAACCCAGCTCAGGGTTCAAACCCAGGTCCTCAGGTTTACAGAAGCTGGCTCTCTTCGAGCTACAAGTGTAATACAGCATAGGGAGTGGTCAGACTACATTACCCAGCATTCATAGTATGAAACTGTATAAGGAACCTTAACAGTTATACAGAGTTGTTGTCATGTGCAGTAAGTGCATGAGTACAGCAATAAAACACGCTTCAGTTGCCTCTACTCTCTCATGGATTTTATTTCATGTACAGAGCTTGGTTACAGTTGTATATTTTATATCCACATTCCTACTAAAAGTCAACCCAGGAAAAAATGTACTGTGAATTTTCATAGTAACACTGTGAATTGCTTGACAGTTTTAATGTGAACTTTCACAGTTTGACCATGAAGTTCACAGTTCTACTATGAATTTTTGATGGTAATTTGGCCACTTCGTGGTTCTACTGTCAAATTTCATAGGACAACTGTAAACTTGGTGGACTGTGAACTGACTATGAATTATTTCACAGTTCTACTATGAATTTTGGTGGTAATTTGGCCACTTCATGGTTCTACTGTCAGATTTCACAGTACATTTTTTCCTGGGAAAGCATTACAACAGGACATGCTAATTGAGCATTGCTATTGATATTGAGAAAAATTATTGATAAATATGACCTCAATAAAGCAATATATATATATATATATATATATATATATATTTACATTGAAAATAATGTGTTTATCTCCCGTTATGAAGTGGTTGGATCAAATCTTTAGACTTTAGCGTCATTGTGAAACTAATACTTTTCGTGTGTTTACACTAGAGGGTGACAAAGCGACAGACGATTCTTCATTCAAGTAGAAGCGAGCCAAGCCACTTTTGCTAGTCAGTTTGGTCTGTATACTGTACTTGCTGCCTGAAGTAACACATCTATTATATTAGTGAGTGTGCGGTGTTTCCTCAGCATAGTCTGCTTCAACACAAGTCTAGGCAATTAAATTGCCACCTCCTTCTAGATGCAGTCCTAAGCAACTACCTATACAACCTCTGCCAAGTATAGCTAAAAGAAAAAGTACACCATAAAGTGTATGCCTTGTAGAAGAAATGTGTCAAACGTACCTTATTTAAATTATAGTAATGGCAAGAAAACTGATAACTATTTCAATGGTAGATTTGAAGTAAGTCATTAAGTATCAATAAAGATTGTTTTCCATGTCCTTTTAAAGTGTTGCTAGTATTGTTTCCCACGAAGGACTAATAATAACTGAGCAAGACAAAAAAAAGCTCACATGCCAAAGCTGTGTTTTACTGGAATGAATTCAAAGCATGAGTAATGACTGCCATCCAGACAGTAAGAAATGGGGCCCTATCTGAAAAAAAGAAAAATTCAAAAGAGGGAGATGCAGACCAGCCAATGTGTCTGCTACGAAAGCAGTTCATTTTTCTCCCAAAAGGTGTCTCTGTTGTTTCATAAAATGGACAACCTATCTTCGTAATACTATTCCATTTTCAGTTCTGTTGTACATGAATGATCTCACATCTCTAAATTCTGGTTAATGAAGAACAAATGTTGGGGTGGCTTTTGGAATGTATGGAATTACTAACATTTGTTCTTGGTCAACCAAGATGTGACGTGACTTTAAAAACATCACCCCTCAAAGCTGGGTCAGCTGTGGTCTGTGGAGTTTAATAAAATAAGAAACAGACAAAAATGTAGTAACACTAACAAAACACAACCTAAGAGAGAGAGAGAATCTTGCTTGTACATGGCTTCTGAATCAGCTTAGAATTATTTAAACCTCACTCAAACAACACAGCCAAAGCTCTTTAAGCAATCCAAACTGTTCCTCTGACCTCCTTCAGCATTCCGGCCCTAAGTGGGTCAAACAAATACATATTGCCTTAGAAGGGACTGTTTAGAGCTCAACGTAAGCCAACCTGAGTCCATTCAAACCTGAATCATATTAACATTTTTAACAAATCTAATAGGCCTAGCTGTTTCAGGATTTGCCTGTAAAGACGTTTTACATAACTTGGTTTTGGCTCTGCCTGATTCTTTACTTCAGTTTCCAAATCTTTATTCTGATGTTTAATTAGTTAATATCAAATATCTAATTTCTATAGTTTCTTAGCCTAATTAGGTACAATGTATGGATGGATATGTAGAAAGATTGCGAGAGGTCTCACATTCACTGACAATTGCTTAACTTGCACTCTCATTCAATCCGTTTTGTCATAAATAGAACACAATACACGCCCTGCTAACCGGGGTTTGAAAGTTATGTTTCCTCTGTGGTCATCCTTCACACACAGTAACACTGACAAATATATTTGATGATCATTTCTGAAGTGTCACACTCGATCTTGGTTCTTGCTTAAGAGCCACAAAAGACACCCCACCCAAAGTCTTCACAGATCCGTCTGAAAGAACATAGTGCATTAGACGACGTGCACTAGAAACTTTGACCACAATATAATGAATACTTTTTTTTTGCAATTAAAGGTATTCATGTTCTGTATTTCATGTGCATGCTCTCTATGTTGCAGAAAGTACATTTATGTTCCCAAAGGGAATTTGATCCAGAAATAGCATAGAGGGTAGATTGCAAGCACAAATTAAAGGATCAGTGGCAATAAGAATAAAAGAGAGGGATGATTAACAGAAGAAGCAGAAATATTTAGAAATACAGAATTAAAAGAGCAAGGGGTGGAATATAAATCTGTAGGTCATTTATGTATATGAGATGGACCCTCATTGTTTCTGCAATTGCAAAACAGCACCTAGCTACATGAGACAACAATTTTATTAAAAGTTTATACTGTCACTGAGTGGATACTGCATTATTGCAAGAGAGGAATAATTACAAATCCAACACTGTGTTTACGACATTGTGACACAGATTACTGAAATATGAAAATACAGCCATGCAAAAAATAGTTTGTCATTTAAAGCCAGTAAAGAAACTAGAAGTGGCACTCTCCTCTCACAGCTCGAGAGATCCCTGGTTTGATTCCAACCCTGGAGTCCACCTGTGTGGAGTTTGCACTTTCTTCCCATGTGGGTTTTCTCTGGGTTCCTCCTAAAGTCCAAAGACATGCATTAAGTTAATTGTTAAATTAGTGAATTGTCCCAGTGTGTGCACAACCATTGTATTCAGTGAATGTCCTAAACCCAGGTATAATGTGAGGATTGCATCAAAAAGGACATTGGTGTAAAACTTGTGCCAGGACTAATTTGTGGATTAGATCTATTGTGGCGACCCGAATGGGAGCAAAGAAAAGAGGAAGATGAAAGAAAATAGCCACATTAGCCTTGTAGTTCCAGCAAAAACCAAGGCAAAAGCCAGACACCGGTCATGTCTAGCCAGATCCAGTACATTTGAGTAAGTGGAAAGACTCTGTAAATTAGATTTTTCAATTAACTACTCTGCTGAATGCCAACTAAACTGACTTTTCAAACACTGAAGTGGATCAAGCAAATAAAAAAAGATAATACTACTAACATCCTCAACCTGGACCACCCAGTGGTTATTTCCTCCCTAAAATAATTGAGTTTGCAAAACCGTCTTGTAATCTAATGAGCTGGCACAATGTGAATAACATGTAACAGGAAGTGAAAGTGTTGCCTTGGTGATCTGTGCCAGTTACATAAACAGAAATCTATACAAGAAGTAAGGAAGAGTCATATTGCTTCAGAAAATTCCTAGGAACCATTAGTAGGATGTGTTCAACCCCCACTTCTCTTCTATCTTGCCCTCTCTGTTTAATGCTCTGAGATGTAAGGAGGGGCAGCTTGTCAGCACAAGTTTGTGCTCTGGAGCTGACTGCCTCAGTCATGAGATCATATGATGTCACCCAAGTTTATTTAACAATCATGTACACTGATATGCATCACTTCCTCTGTGTGTAGTGTATATGAAATGTATTAGGGGGAATGGGAAATATATTTTTTACAAAAAATATATATTAATACCCTAGAAAAAATCTTCCTGGTAGTGTTTGGAATGCGCGTGTTTATCCAACTTTATCTATCGCAGAAATTTGGCCTGATGCATGACAGGAATATCAACAGATCTCAAACATGCCTCTGTGTGTATGCTTGCACCACACCTCATTTAATTCTTACCCAATCAACTGTTATGTAATCCCATATCCCAATTCCTCTTACATTTGTGTGTACCAGAGAGAGAGATTTGACGTTTCTTGTGTAGAGCTATTGTAACAATCAGGCCATCAGCATTTAACTCTCCAGCATTGAGGTCATGCAGAAAACGAATGACAGCCTTGGGTGATGAAAATTCCAGACAAATAGTCACTCTGGGGCATAATGAAGGTTATATCTCTCATGAAGGACAAAAAACACAGACTAACAGCTATGCTATGTCTATCTTTGCGCGTGCACACACACACACACACACACACACACACACACACACACACACACACACACACACATACACACACACGCATAAACATTAATCCTGCCAGCAGGTTGGAGCACTCATGTCATCTGTGCTGAGGTGTGCATGTGGTACAGCAGATAAACAAGCTGCCCGGATACACCGTCATCCAGTGTGATGTCATTGTTTTCCTCAAACATCTGTTTTCTCTGATTCTCTCCAGATGCCAGTCAAAAAACTGGAGGTGCCACCACCTGTGCTAGTGTGAATAGTCAAATTCAGTGCGCTGAGAACATTGAGAACATATTCAGTGTTGATTGTAATGATCTATAATATGTCATGATGTGTAGTACAGGCATTACGTGGTGCAGGGGTTAATGGTGTCGCCTCACAGGTCCAGAGACCTGGGTTCATGTTTTGGTTTGGCCTGGCCAGACCCATCGCATGTTCTCCCCATGTATACATGAGTTTTAACCAGGAACTTCAGTTTCCTCGCACATTCCAAATTGTGCGTGTGTGGCCTGCTATGGATTAGCACACTGTCCAGGGATGATTCCCATCTTGTCCTCTGAATAAGCCTCAGCCCCTCTGAACTGGATTAAGCAAGTATGGAAAATAAATGAAGGAATCACAAGTGGAGCTGTGGAGTGGCTTTTTTGTTAGATAATGTCTGCTCAAATACAAACTGTTTTGCTGATTTTCTAAAAAAAAAACCTTGGAACTCAATTTGACGAGAAATATTTGATCAATACTCAGCGCTTAGATTTGTATGAATCAGCCATGCGACTCGTTTCAGCCAAAACTCAATTCCCGATTCAGTATACAGTGATTCAGTGATTCGGGTTCACAAAAGCCCTTGCTCAGAGAAGATCTCTGCTATTTTATCATGTTTTTCTTTTATTTTTGCATCTAAACTATTGTATTCTTAGTGGAAGTTAGCTTAGCAGCTATACTAGTGCCCTGAGTTCACCAGTAGAGTAAGTATTTTGCTTTAACTTTTCACTTTTTACTTTTTGTGTTAATGATATTGGCCAATTGTAGGTTAATGTAAAAATGTTTTAAACATTCATTCATTGTCTTGTCTGCTTATTCTACTCAGGGTCGCAGGAGAGCCTGTGCCTAGCCGGCAACACAGGGCACAAGACAGGAAAAACCCTAGACAGGGTGCCAATCCATTGTAGGGCACACACTCACACACTAAGGGACACTTTGGAAACACCAATTAACCTAACATACATGTCTTTGGAATGTGGGAGGAAACTGGAGTACCCGGAGAAAACCCACCCGAACACAGGAAGAACATGCAAACTCCACACAGACAGGAACAAATGGAACAAATTAACAACCAAGGAACCACTGTATTGATCAAAATTAGAAATACAAGTTGAAATTGGCAAAGATTTACACACCTTTCCAGATGATCCACTGTTTTTTTTATAAGGTTTCAGACCTTTGTGTACTTGTTAGGCCTTAATCCAAGGTAATAAATATTTAAAAATGGTAACACTCAAGCCTCTCTGCGTGTTATGTTTACACTGAAAAGCTGTGGCCTCTAGACAAATGACTGAGAACCTGACAGTAAAGTCAAGTGACTTTCACAAAGTTTCCACTGTCCTAAATGTCAGCAATGTGAGTTAAGCGGAACTAGTCAAGTCAAGAAAAGATCTTGAAGACCAAGAACATTCTCATTTAGAACTGTTCATAAACTGGTCATGTATGCAAAGCAAACTCTCACATCACCACCAAGGACCTGCAAATGTGAATAGACAGTGTTGCTGGTACAAGAGTGTTGATGCACCTTTCCACTGCAGCATTGCTTGCACAAGCACGATCTGCATGCCAGAGTCATCAGTACAAAACCTTAGGTGTAATCTCATCACAAAGAGCAATGTCTAAAGCATAGGTGTGTCTAACCCCTTTGTTCTTTTTTTGAACAGACGCTTGTCTCTGATAAGCTGTTAAAAATGTTTAAACCGTAAAAAGTATATGGCTTAAACATAATATTTTAATTGTGAATATACAGTAGTCCCTCCTTGCCTCACAAATGGTATTATGGCTCACAGGCTCAGCATTACTTTTCTCAGATTTTTTGGTGTCTTTCCAGTCACAGTGTTTTCCCTACCCAAAAAGTCAGTGTTTTTTCTTAACAAGTGTCCAAATTTATGTTTTTTGTTAACAAAAAACAAAACAAAACAAAAAAAAGAGAAGAAGGGGGGTGGAATTGGGACTGGTCTCTGATCCTAGATTCACCCTTGGTCTAAGGTATGCAACATCAAGGTTTAAGATAAACCTAAGGCATTCTGGAATCAAGTGCACAGTGCAATAAAACAAAAAATGTTTATAATTTAGTTACAATTATAACTGGTGTAAACTGGTGTATTGAAAAACATTTGAGGAAAATAACAACTTGTGGCTCGGTGGGTAGCACCTCACAGGAAGAAGGTGCTGGGTTCAATCCCCAGGTTTTAGTGGTCTGGGTCCTTTCTGTCTATATGTTCTCTCTGTGTCCATGTGGGTTTACTCTGGGTACTCCGGTTTCCTCCTACAGTCCAAAGACATGTGTGCTAGGTTAATTGGTGTCTTTAAATATCCCCCTAGTGCATGTGAGTGAATGTGCCCTATGATGAATTGGTGGATACGAAAGTGAATGAATGAACACCTTGTGGCAGTTGGTGAAATAGTGTTTGACTGATTCTGCTAGCAATCCACAACTTCTGAAAGCCAGTGTCCCACAGTCAGAGAATCAAATAAAATACTGTATACTACAACAGGCCAGTGATCCAAAGCATACCTATACAAAACCGACCATGAGCTGCATCCAGAAATGACATATTAAGGTTCATTACTAGAACATCTGCAGGTAGGTCTTAAACATGAGATCTACAAGAGCAAAATAAAAAATCCTGAAGAAATGTTTCAAAAACTCTTACTGACTACCAAACCATTGCATGATTTTGCCAAGAGGGGGGTTAATAAATATTGAGTGACAGGATGGTCAAACTATTAGATTAAAAAAACTTTCCAATATACTTCATTCAGCAAATAAATGGTAATGGGGCATAAGAAATGTTGAAATATTTCATACTTAAAAGTTGTTCTCTGTAGAGGTGAGCACCAGGGGTGGCCAGTCTCTTAAATAAGACTCTACTGTATATATCCACATTCTTCAGTGTGTGTGTGTGGGGGGGGGGGGGGATTAGGTTTATATATCATTGTGAGAACCAAACGTCCTCACAATGACATAAGGATAGAAAGACCTGACATTTTTTATCATGTGTGGACGTTTTACTGGTCGTTAGGTTATAATTAGGTGATAGCAAGACAAATGCACTAGGGTTATTTAATGGAGTGAGAGGCTGTTCTTGCACTGAAAAAGATCAGTCATTCATAGTTGCACTGTCGACCCCCTTCACATTCCTCCTCCCAAATAAGGAGAAAACTACTGGACCTCTCTCTCTCTCTCTCTCTCTCTCTCTCTCTCTCTCTCTCTCTCTCTTGCTCTTGCTCTTTCTCTCACTCTTGCCAATACTACGTTCCGTTTAAGCTTAGTTTTATTAACTGATATAAAATTATTTACTGACAGCTTTTTCTATAAGTGTGCTCATGTACTGAAACCGATTGGGCATTCTGGGAAATTCTGCAATTCCATCCCTTCCGTTGTTTGTTTGTTGTTGTTTGCTTGCTTATCTAGAATCTGTGTTCTTCTGTTGTTGTTCTCTGGCTGTCGTTCTCTTATACACAGATGGTGTCAGGCCCGTGTTGTTATGTTATGGTTAAAAGGGTTGGGGAGAGTAGAGCCACAGTCTGGGTCTGGGAGACACAGGGATTGATTCTAGTAGCTCTGATGGGAGGCCGTGGCTCCAGTCTGCTGATCCTGTCTTGACGATCAATCACTGAATGGCTCCATCACTCAAAGATTAAACTGTTAGAGAAAGTGCTGAACTGGTCTTTTGGTATATTTAAGGAATACCCCAGTGTTTTTATAATCCAATTTCAATTTACTGCATCTGTGCAGCTTATGAGAAAATACAACGGTCAATATGTTTGACATGTTTACTTGTACTGGGAATAGAGCTGGAGACCTGTTTTCTCCAAACTCATTTAAAACGGAAACATAAGGACTTAAATG
This sequence comes from Ancistrus triradiatus, assembly GCA_025084515.1. Classification (NCBI taxonomy): domain Eukaryota; kingdom Metazoa; phylum Chordata; class Actinopteri; order Siluriformes; family Loricariidae; genus Ancistrus; species Ancistrus triradiatus. The sequence continues at coordinate 182,362 of JAJAGP010000707.1, read as the reverse complement.
CTAATGCTGTCAATACAGTTTCAAACTGTAAAGCAACCTCCAACCCTTTCATTCTAACAGTGAAGGTCTCTGTATGAGAACATGGAGATAATGTCTTAAATTAAACAGTCTGCTGAAGTTTTAAGGGACTTTCAAACCACTGGACCAATGCAGTAATAAGTAAATTTGGTTCTATCTATTTATGGTCCAATCACAATATCTTTGGCAAACAAATCCCCGATTTACTGGAGTCTATTGTCACTCTCTTGCCAATTTCTATCACCTTGATCATGGCTTGATCAAGCTCATGAAATTATAAGAGCTGAGCTCTAGCATCAACTCAATATTTCTTAGCTTATTTGTAGGAAAAAAGTTTAATGCATTAGTAATGCTTAACATCCATGTTCTACCTTAATTACAACATGATTTCATATATTGATCCTCATATATGCTCACTTCATGCATAGTCATGATGGCTCATGATGTATTACATGTATGAATGCTATTTCATGTACCCCTATAGCGAATTATTACCAAAAAGTCTGTTTATTCTTTTCCTTTTTTTGGAATGAAATATGGTTTGATTTTCATCCAGGTGATAATACATCGACGCATTTTGCCAAACTAATAATACACTGATGATTGTACTTTTTTTGTATTTCCTGAATACAGTGATAAATTATTCACAAGGTATCATATTTCTTGCAAGTCACCTGACAGCATCTTACTATTTCAGGTACTGTGATTTGGTGATTCAAAAACATTGTTTATATTGTTTTTCACAGCTTCACCCTGCTTTTTCCTGATCAGGGTCCCAGGGGCTCTTGCGCTGATGCATGGAGAACACAGGACGTAGCTGTAAGAACTTGAGCAAGGACTGGAACTGGAAGCACTCATTTTTCACAGCTTCTGCATGCTTCTCAGTCAGTTCCCTGCTCTACTCTGAATAAATGCTTGCATTGTAAATACAACTGGAAATAGGTTGCACTGTCACAGTAAAGACAGTTTCTAATTCCATAAATGTTTGAAAGTGAAAGAGTGAGAGAGTGTGAGTGAAATGATTTACCTAGTAAATAAATCTTACCTAGTAAAAAAAATCGATAGGCTATGTTGCGGTCAATGTTGATATTAAATAAATGACTGTATAGGAAGCACTGCAGTACCTTGGCACTAGTATGCTACAGTATTTCTTATAGATTTGCTATGTATTATATAGTATAGAAATACATATGTTTAATATGGTGTTTTGAAAACATCGAGATCGCATAACGTGCAGTTTCACAGAATGTATTGTCCTCTGCTTCAGCCCCACTCAAGTTGTTTCAGTCATCAGGTTGGCTGTGGTGGCCTAGCGGTTAAGATACTGGACTATATTCATGGTTCAAACCCCATCTCTCCCAGGCTGTCTTTGTTGGGTCCTTGAGTAATGAACTTAACCCACAATTGCTTGGATTGTAAGATCCAATATATCAATTGTAAATAGCTCTGGGTAAGGCATCTACTAAATGACATAAATGTAAAAATGTAAAGCTCCACCCCAGCATGCCCAGGCCACACCAGAGGGCAGTATCTCTCTCCCTCAGTAACTCTCTCTCTTGGCTGGGGATGACATGCCACCATGGACTGTCCCACCAAGGACTCAAGATCCTAAAGTGACTCTGTGTATCGGGCTAAATAATGCCGATATACATATTGTTATCTTATTCAATATTTTATGTATCTCTTAATATTTACATAGTTTATGTTTTCTGAGCTATTACTACAGACTTTTTTGACTACATAAATTAGTTTCATTGTTACATGTATCATCTAAGCCATAAGAACGATGGGTCCATTTTTTGAGTCTTGGTAAACCCCTAAGGTTTCTTCCTTATAACGTTTAGGGAGTTTTCCTTGCCTAGGCTTGCTCAATTTGGCATTAGTCTTACATATTAGAAGATAATCTAAAATTGTAAAGCTGCTTTGAGAAAACGCTCCACTGTAAAAAGCACTATATAAATAAATCTGACTTGACCCGAGTACATTATTTCTAGAGGAAGGTCTTCTAGACTGAGGTATTAACATTAATGTCATGCAGGAACAGCAAATGGTTGAGAGAGGCAGACAAAGGAGGGAGAGAGAGGTGCATACCATCAAGTAAAAGAGACTGTGAAGTATTAGTCTGTATTGGCCTTTGCAAGCTTGATGTACGTCAGAGCAGAGATTTCACAAACAACAAATTTTGTTATTTGCTTGCTTGTAGTGAGTGTAGTCTAATGGCTTTAGAAGCTTCAGAGCATGCATGACTGGAGCAGAAACAGAACCAGGAACACAGAGCTGAGTGACATTTAAGATTCAAGTCTGAGTCCTTGTAAATTGACTTTTTAATAGATTTTTTTCTAATAATAAACAGAAGTACAGATATCAATGCATTTTATTTGTTTATGTACAGGTATGGGCCATTTAATGTCCATCTGCTCAACCTTTAACATCCAACCTTTAACAACCTTTAACATCTTAAGATGTTAAGAACTATAAAATCATAAATTTGTTTTATTTACATATAATTCACATCTGAATGACAGAAAACTACTACAAGCAAACCCGTGCGACGCCTGCTGACAGAGAAGAGAAATGCAGTCACGAAGGCTGAAAACAAAAACATTCCTTTCATTTCCAGTAAGTGTTTCAAATTTTATAAAAGGTACAAAGATAAGAATTACTGTATTGTACAGTACAGTACTATGCTAACTGTTTTCATAATGTGTTTTAGTTAATATCATTGTTTAAAATAAAACACTATTTGCAAAGTTTCTAAACTACTGTGTCACTATATGATAATGCCCAGTCAACATCCATTCCGGTCAACGTGATGTTTCACAGAACGTAATGCAGGTGTTAAATGGCACACACCTGTATTTCATTTGTTTATTGTAATATCAAAATTATGTTCTATGCCACTGTAGGTATATCCATTACTGTCACAACTACAGTGGAATCAGCCTATGGCTATCTAATATTTTAGAAGATGGGTCAGACTATGATTCATAATAGCAAAAGTGTGTTTTGCATTATCCCCAATGTCAAACTCACTCCTGTTGCTATGTATGCCACTTTCAGACATTTCAATAACCTATAAATCTATAAGAGTGAATGTTGCATCCTTACGCTACATGTGCTCTGTGATTACCTTGAAGGATTCTAATCCCCAATAAGGTCCTATATCTGCACTTACAGTGGGGCAAAAAAGTATTTAGTCAGCCACTGATTGTGCAAGTTCTCCTACTTAGAAAGATGAGAGAGTTCTGTAATTTTCATCAGGGACAAAATGAGAAAAAAATCCAGGAAATCACATTGTAGGATTTTTAAAGAATTTACTTGTAAATTATGGTGGAAAATAAGTATTTGGTCAATAACAATAACAAAAGTTCAACTCAATACTTTGTAACATAACCTTTGTTGGCAATGACAGAGGTCAAACGTTTCCTGTAAGTCTTCACCAGGTTTGCACACACTGTAGCTGGTATTTTGGCCCATTCCTCCATACAGATCTCTTCTAGAGCAGTGATGTTTTGGGGCAACACGGACTTTCAACTCCCTCCACAAATTTTCTATGAGGTTGAGGTCTGGAGACTGGCTAGGCCACTCCAGGACCTTGAAATGCTTTTTACGGAGCCACTCCTTTGTTGCCCGAGCAGTGTGTTTGGGATCATTGTCATGCTGGAAGACCCAGCCATGTTCCATCTTCAATGCTCTCACTGATGGAAGGAGGTTTTGGCTTAAAATCTCACGATACATGGCCCCGTTCATTCTTCCCTTAACACGGATCCGTTGTCCTGTCCCCTTTGCAGAAAAATCAAAGCATGAGGTTTCCACCCCCATGCTTCCCAGTAGGTATGGTGCAACTCAGAAATCTTCTTCCTCCATACACGGTGAGTTGAGTTTTTACCAAAAAGTTCTATTTTGGTTTCATCTGACCACATGATATTCTCCCAATACTCTTCTGGATCATCCATATGCTCTCTGGCAAACTTCAGATAAGCCTGTACATGTACTGACTTAAGCAGGGGGACACGCCTGGCACTGCAGGATCTGAGTCCCTCTCGGCGTACTGTGTTACTGATGGTAGCCTTTGTTACTTTGATCCCAGCTCTCTGCAGGTCATTCCTCAGGTCTCTTTGTGTAGTTCTGGGATTTTTTGCTCACCGTTATCATGATCATTTTGACCCCACGAGATGAGATCTTGCGTGGGTTCCCAGATCGAGGGAGATTATCAAGGGTCTTGTATGTCTTACAATTGCTCCCACAGTTGATTTATTCACACTCTTCCCAGCCTGGTGCAGGTCTACAATTTTCTACCTTGTGTCCTTCAGCAGCTCTTTGGTCTTGGCCATGGTTGAGTTTGGAGTCTGACTGTTTGAGGCTGTGGACAGGTGACTTTTATACAGATAACGAGGTCAAACAGGTGGCATTAATACAGGTAACGAGTGGAGGACAGAAGAGCTTCTTAAAGAAGAAGTTACAGGTCTGTGAGAGCCATAAATCTTGCTTATTTGTGGGTGACCAAATACTTGTTTTCCACCATTATTTACAATTAAATTCTTTAAAAGTCCTACAATTTGATTTCCTGGATTTTGTTTTCTCATTTTGTCTCCCATAGTTGAAGTGTACCTATGATGAAAATTACAGACCTCTCTCATCTTTCTAAGTAGGAGAAGTTGCACAATCAGTGGCTGACTAAATACTTTTTTGCCTCACTGTACATTATGCTGTCTGTTACTGTGGGGCATGATATTCTGTTATGCGCCACAGAACTTAAAGGGATTGTGACACTGCATCTGGCATCCATTAGTCTGAAGGACAAGTTCCTCCAGAGGTCTGAAATACAAGGAAGTAGAACCATAGGACTCAAAAGCAAAAGGCCTCCAGATTTCCATGGCTGCTCATGGAGATAGGTCATTTAACGTCAGATAGATGTCCTTTTATTGACAAGGTCATGACTTTGATATTACCAAGAGAACTAGCACTATGAAAATGTTCCATTAGTATGAAGTACACACACCCTTGCCTATCCTCCGCTTAGTTGCATACCAGATAAATACTTAAGTAATGGTTTCCTAAAGCTAGGCTTATGCTTCATAGTTCTTACCACAATTATAGCTCTATAGAGCGTGTGCTGGTTCGACAGAGTCTGCAGATTTTACGCTCAGTCAAAGGTCAGCAGAGAAAATAAGTTATCATGAGAGAGACACTGACTGTAACTTATCCTTCTTGAGTTTCAAGATAAAAACAAATGTTTGAGTCTTTTTACTCAGCTCTGAAAAATAAAAACAGTTTTTCAAAAAGTCTGGATAATCTAATCTAAAAGCATGAAAAAGAGACAGGAGTACACACGTACCAGCTGTCTAATGAACTGTTACAAACAGACAATTAAGATGAAGAGCTTTTTTTGTCATTTTTTGTGTGTGGCACAAACAATAAGCGCTTTAAGCTGTGGCACCACCATGTTTGTTTTGGTGTTATCGTCTCCTAGCAACAAGAGTGCCCATGTTTTCATGCAAGCATGCAATCGATTCTGCAGTAAGGCACATTCAGTGGTGTGTGATCCCCAGCTGTTTACCATGTTTCCTAATTTTTCAGGCACAGTAAAAATCTACAAAAGTCTGTCAAAAAGTGTCTGATGCCCAGTCTTTCTTAGAGACTGTCAGGGCTGTAAAAGTTCTTTTGTTGCATCTGTTCTTGATCAAGCCAAAAGAAACACTTCAGTTGGTCTATGCTGGAAATGTAAACTTTTATTTTCGAAAAATGTTTTCTCATATTTGAAGAAATAGCCCTAGCCTAGAGTCTTTCTGTACAAGCAATTTCTGTGTTGAAATTACAGTGGTACCTCATTCTCGTCATTAATTTGTTCCAGAAGGCTTGTTGTGAACCGAAAGTGATGAGTACTGAGCACATTTTTCCCATAAGGAATCACGTAAATTGAATTCATCCATTCCAGACCACACCGTACAATGCATTATATGCAGGTGCTCCCTGATTTATGTTGGGGATACGTTCCGACAAATCCATCATAAGTTAAATGTATCATGAACAGAGGAGTTTAATGTAGTCTATGCACTATCATAGCGTAGCCTATTACACATTGACAGACGCCCTTATCCAGAGCAACTTACAATTGATAAAGTCTTTCAATCCAAGCAATTGTGGGTTAAGGGCCTTGCTCAAGGACCCAACAGTGGCAGCTTGGCACGGGTGGGATTTGAACCCTGGACTTTTGGTCCATAGTCCAGTACCTTAACCGCTAGGCTACCACAGTTCTGCAGTACCACATTACCACTTATAATAATCTACAGATGGCCAGAATCATTAACACAAATCTTATTTTATAATAAAGTGATGAAAAATCTCATGCAAGTTAGAGCATAATGGATTGAAAGTGAAAAGTAAAAGCAAAACACTTACTCTATTGGTGAACTTGGGGTGCCAGCATAGCTGCTAATGCTAGCTGCAGCCTGTGTTCTGGAGGATTCAGCTCCTGATTTCCTTTCAGTAGGCTGTCAATACTAACCATTTTAGGACCCAAGGGGACTTATTTAGACTAAAAATACAGTACTGAAGTTCACAGCAGAGAACTTCACTGAGGAAGGGTTATTGTGAATCTGAATCACTGAATCACTGTGTACTGAATCATGGCTCGACTCATACAAGTTTAAGCAAGTGCACAGAATACCGAGCAAACGACGGGAACTGAGATACATTTTTCTAGTAAAAATTTTACGAGCTCCAAGGTGGTTAAGACCGAGGTACCATTATATTGATTTACTCAAATGCCACATATCTAAGGTGTCATGGCGGTGAGTGGTCGCCCGACAGCTACTAGATCTCAGGTTCAGTCCTGACCCTGGACTCTAGCGGTGTGCAGTTTGCATGGCCTGCCCATGGCTGTGTGGTTTTACTCTGGGTGCTCTGGTTTCCTCACACATTCCAAAGACATGAATTAGGTTCACTGGCCACTCTAAATTTGCCCATGACTAGTGTGTCAATATAACCTTGTGTTGTCATGAATATAGTCTTTGATGCTGATGCGCTGTTAGATAAAACTAAAACCAGCCACATGTGAGTAGACATCAATAGTTTAAAGGTGCTTTAGTATTCCTGTAAGAGTAAGACCCTTGCTTTTATTAGCTATGAGACCACCTGCAGCATAGTGACATGATGCCTTCAGGTATGCCTGAGCACTCTCAAGCACTCTCAAGTACTCAAGCACACACAAAGAACACTAAAACAATGAAACCAACAATTATTTTGACCAAACCAAAATAAAACAAGGGACTGTGTGGAATTTGGTTCATGAATAGACTTGCATTCTCAAATCTTTTTCTCTTTTACAGTTTCATCTGTTTTCTTTCAGGCCGAGACTCTTAAATGTGTGTGAATAAAGGGGCAAGTATAAATAATTCTTGTGCTTTTACAACATCTTTTATGGGGAGCACCTTTGTGGATCTTATTATTAAATTACAGCCATCCTAATCTTCCAGCAGCACAGGACTTGGCTGTGTTATGTGCAGTGTTGAGAATGTTGGGCATGTTGAGCATCTTTCGCTTTACTCATCGGCTGCCTGACCAGACCACATTTTGCCACAATCCTTAGCCCTCAAGTCTGCAGATTATTCAAATGAAAAAGATGGACGAATAGAAGGCTGCGTTCCTTATTGGGCCTCAAGTTACCATTTAGTGGTCTTTGTAATAAACACTGAGTATTTTTGGATCAATTTTCTCTCTCTCTCTCTCTCTCTCTCTCTCTCTCTCTCTCTCTCTCTCTCTTCCTCTCCGTCTCTCCCTTCTTTGATAGAGTAAGAAAGACATAGCAAGAGCCTACCATAAAAGGCTGTGTTTGTAGAAAGTGAAAGGGCAGAATGTGTGTGTATGTGTGTGAGAGAGGGAGAGAGACAGACAGAGGGACTAAGAATATGTGGTTTTGAGCTAGGCCTCCAGCAGGCTGTTGAAATAAGTCAATCGTCCATCAAAAAACAACTATCTCAGTTAAAAAGTGGCATGTGTTTGTGGATGTCTGTTTCCCTGTTTGAATATTTGCTTGAGGCCACAATTGAGAGCTATATATAAAGACAACGAAAGACAAAAATGCAAACCTCTCCTGGCAGTTTGCTCAGTAGCATTGACCAGTAGCACTGGGGAAATTCTTTGGCTCTGTTTCAGTTTCTCAGTCTCAGTACAGTAGCCTTACCTTTTAAAGACATCATGAATCAACTAAACCAGAATGCGATCGTCATGCATACTGGAAGTACACAGGTGCACTCAGTCTTGCGCAGCTACTGCAAACTCATAATAACAGGAATGATCCAACCCTGCCACACCTACCAATTTGCCCTCAAGTCTTCACTGATTCAGCCAGGATACAAACATGCATACACAATGCACATAAAAGCCTGCCCTCTGCTGAATAAACCTTAGATACCTCAATATCCCATTACATCATATCAATTAGAAAGTAAAATATAAAATTCGCTAGGCAGTGTTACAGTCACCTCTAATCCCAATGTTTACCTGTCAGCAGCTCACAAGACGAGCTATAGTCCAAGTTGTCTAACGCTGACATACAAAGGCAATGTCTCTAAGCTGGGTGTTGCTAGTAGAAGTTAATATTTAAAGGTGGTGATCCTAATAACATTGATATCTTAATCCGGTAGGCTGCCCACTAATACTCATTTACTCTCACACTCATACACAACTGGAAGGCTATAACAGATTTACCCATTAAATAATTTACACTCACTCATTGACCATACCTGCTCAGTCCAATTCAGTGACGTAAGGAGCTGGGGCCTAATCAGCAATACAGGATCAAAGACAGGAACCATGTCTGGACAGAGCACCAGGGCACTGCAAGTTCATCTTTCTGTCATTGTGGGGTTTTTCCATTGACATAATATTACTGCAGCTAATTGATTGTACACCTATAACTAACATTAACTTTAACTTTGGTAACCTAAAGTGGACCTTTTGCCACTTTTAGTGTTTAAAAAGAATGTATCAGTTTTGTACATTGTACAGGACCATCAAAATGTCAGTTCTTTCTAACTCTGTGGGAAAAGTTGGTTCTCACAATCATAAATTATCTTGACCCACACACACAAACTGGGTAGAGATGCCGGGTGGCCAAACGCATGTATTTGGAACATGAAAGGAAACTAGATTATGTGCAGGAAACCCACAGAGAATACAGAGAGGCCATGCAAACTCCACTCCACTGCATTTCTCCACTTCAAAATCTTTCGAGCTGTGAGACAAAATCGTCAACCACTGCACCACTGTACCTGCTGTTTCTGGTAATACCTCAAAAAAAATTTGAATTGTTCAAAGGTCTCAGGAGACTTAATCGGGAGTGTCATTCATGTTTACTTTAGGCCTGGCTTTGTCAAAGATATTTCTTCTAAAATTTATTCAAAAGAACTAAAGTAAAACAAAAAGAAGACTTATACCAAAACTGATAAGTTAGCTCAAGGTGCCTCTTGGTGCATTGAAGGTACTGATCCTTAGAAAAAAAAAATGTTCAAAATAAAGATCATTTGGGACTGTGGTGGGCCTGGATTGTACCAGCTGGAAGTCGCTCTGGGTAAAAGAGTCTGTTAAATGTAAAATATTTTAGAGCAGGAATACTCCAACAGACATTTTTTTGGGTATGTAGCAGGACTACCTGAAAACACCCACATGAGCATAAAGACAACATGCCAAACTCTTTGGATCTTTGCACAAACACATCCTGCTTCACCACTGCACTACTCATTAAACAGTATTTGGTTTTATTTAAGTAACTTAAATAGCTGTCTGCTGATCTAACACAGAGTACTGCTATCTGACAGTGTCATGCAAGGGCAGCCCTGGTTTTTGGTTCACATTTGCACCACCAGTAGGAATGCTGTGAGATGCTGAAGTGATGTAAGCATTGTGATGTAAGCATTGTTCTCTGTCACACATAGGCTCAGTAAAATCTGGACTTCACTGTCAGTCCATTTGTCTGTGATTTTTTTTATTTTAAGTGCGAAGATCTGTTGTTCATATGGCTACTGGTGTACATTCATTCATCATTCATTCAGTAATTAGGGTTGTGGAAAAGCTGGCATCCTAGCCGGTGCAAGGAAGGAACAATCCTAGACAGGGCTCCAAGCCATGGTAGGGCACATACACACTCACACACTTAGAGCACTTTAGAAACACCAATTAACCTAACACGCATCTTTGGAATGGGGAGGAAACAGAAGTACCCGGAGTAAACCAATACGGACATGGGGAGGACATGCAGACTCCACACAGAAAGTACCCAGACGGCTCCACCCTGGTGTACAAGTATGTTTAAACAGAGCAGTTGAGCTCAACACAGGTGCTTGCCTCTGGACCATTCACTACATACTTGCGTTACAATGTCTGGTCTAATCACCGCACTCTTACACCTGAACCAATAGCTGCTTACTTACATCACTCAGGGGTCCTGTTCCCTGAGAACAATAACTACCTTGTGTAAAGTCCCTATACATGGTGTTCTTAGGACTACTATTGTTCCCAGTTCTTGCAAGCAACAAAGGGAGCATAGTTATAAGAATTATGGAAAAGTTCCTCTGGTGCGAAAGTGATTAAAAATAACCCCTCACACCCTGCTTCACCTGATCAGGGACAACCACCATTTTATATATAAGGGGCTAGGGCAAGGCCTATTCTGGGCAAAGTCTTACTCTAGCCCTGCTGTACAATTCTGAGCATCCTTGTCTTGATTCTGGTTCTAGTTACGACTCCTTTTACTGTGTTTACCTTGGTTCACGATTCTAGCTCTGCGTGTGTTGGTATTGTTTGCTCGTGTTGTTTGCTACTACTGGTTTTGACTTGGCTCATCCTCTGGATTCTGTCAATAAACATGCACTAGGCTTTTAAGTGCACATTCTACTTCTTTTGTTACGCCCTGCATATATATATATACAGTGGGGCAAAAAAGTATTTTGTCAGCCACTGCTTGTGCAAGTTCTCCAACTTAAAAAGATGAGAGAGGTCTGTAATTTTCATCATAGTTATACTTCAACTATGAGGGACAAAATGAGGAAAAAAAATCCAGAAATTCACATTTTAGGATTTTTAAAGAATTAAATTGTAAATCATGGTGGAAAATAAGGTTTTGGTCACCCACAAACAAGCAAGATTTGTGGCTCTCACAGACCTGTAACTTTTTCTTTAAGAAGCTCTTCTGTCCTCCACTCGTTACCTGTATTAATGGCACCTGTTTGACCTCGTTGTCTGTATAAAAGACACCTGTCCACAGCCTCAAACAGTCAGAATCCAAGTTCAACCATTGCCAAGACCAAAGAGCTGTCGAAGGACACCAGGAAGAAAATTGTAGACCTGCACCAAGCTGGGAAGAGTGAATCTACAATAGGCAAGCAGGTTGGTGTGAATAAATCAACTGTGGGAGCAATTGTAAGACATACAAGACCATTGATAATCTCCCTCGATCTGGGGCTCCACACAAAATCTCATCCCGTGGGGTCAAAATGATCATGAGAACGGTGAGCAAAAATCCCAGAACTACACGGAGGGACCTGAGGAATGACCTGCAGAGAGCTGGGACCAAAGTTACAAAGCTACCATCATTAACACTCTACGCTGTGAGGGACTCGGATCATGCAGTGCCAGGCGTGCCCCCCTGCTGAAGCCAGTACATGTCCAGGCCTGTCTGAAGTTTGCCAGAGAGCATATGGATGATCCAGAAGAGGATTGGGAGAATATCATGTGGTCAGATGAAACCAAAATTGAACTTTTTGGTAAAAACTCAACTCGTCATGTTTAGAGGAAGAAGAATTCTGAGTTGCGCCATACCTACTGTGAAGCATGGGGGAGGAACAACATTTGGGGCTGTTTTTCTGCAAAGGGGACAGGACAACTGGTCCGTGTTAAGGGAAGAATGAACAGGGCCATGTATCGTGAGATTTTAAGCCAAAACCTCCTTCCATCAGTGAGAGCATTGAAGATGGAACGTGGCTGGGTCTTCCAGCATGACAATGATCTCAAACGCACCACTTGGGCAATGAAGGAGTGGCTCTGTAAAAAGCATTTCATTTCAAGTCCTGGAGTGGCCTAGCCAGTCTCCAGATCTCAACCCCATAGAAAATTTGTGTAAACAATTTTGTTTTAGAAACTAGGTTTAAAAATGTCTGAATATTTCTGTGAGGTTCAATAACTAATTAATTACATAGATAATTTAGAGATCACAGCATGGAAAAATGTTTACATCTAAGTCAGATTCATACGCAAGAGTTCAAATAAAGTTTCGAGTCACAGGTAGGGGAGTCCAGGGTCAGGTTTTAGAGAGAGAGAGAGCAGAACAAAAAGTCAGAGAACCTTCCACCAAATACCCTGCTCACAAATGCTGCGAGAGCACCTACGTGACTAAGACCTTGAAGATAAACCTAACAAAACAAAATTAAACAAACAAAATAATAATAATCTATGAAGTCTAGTGTACAACGTGTCAAGGACTGTTAAAACTCTGCTTTGTCTGAGTGGCCTGTGTGAAAATGATTGCTCATTGAGACTCCATCAAGCGTGGGCGTAAATACCTTAGATAGCCAGATGGCATGAAGCTTTGCAATTCTAATTATCTATTTTGATAGACATAAACATTGTAGTCTCAATCAACATGGCTCACTGAACTAGCACATGCTTAAATTGTGAGGGATCCTAACCTAGGTCTGCTTTACTACAAATGAAGCCTACTGACAATGTCAATATCTACAGTATTTCCAGTAATGTAATCAATTTACAAAAAAGGCTGACAAAAAACATACTGAAACATGCAAATGTGAGGGTGAAATTATGTGATATTTTCTCTGTGGGAGGATAGTCATTTACACTTTGAGGGAAGTACATTTGCGTGCCAAGCTTTTTCAAACCTCTTTAGGCTTTCTGAAATTTAGCCAGTGAGGTGGAGAACAAAGGCGCTGCAGAGTTCTGTAATCAATAACTCTTACTCTATCTTACTCACAATTAGAGTCACAGACTGTGACTCATGAGGCTATAATATCCTCTCAGTACTGCAACAGATGGTGCATACTTGCTCAACTCCTTCAGGCTTCTCTGAGTGCGTGTGTAGGTAGAAGCTGGTGGGGTGAGTCTGTAGAAGTGTAAAACTTCTAAATGTTAACATGGAAAAGTTTCGTTTGTTTGTTTATTTAACGTTGCTATCAGCATCAGTGGCCATTTCAGCAACACACACAAGGTTACAACAAGACTAGTGACATATGTACACTCAAGTCAATTAGGCATAATCAATTAACCAAACACACATCTCTTTGGACTGTGGAAGGAAACCAAAGTACCCCCACCCAGACACAAAAATGACCCAAGCCACACCACCCTGGGATTGAACCCAGGACCTTCTTGCATTATCCTGTGTTGTGGAGCATTCAATTCCTGGTTTGCTTTTGGTTGGTTCTTATAAACACAAATGTGTTTCAAGTGAACAAGTTGTCTGTTCTTAAGGTGGACAGGGAAGAGTGTTGCGATGATTATTTACATCACGCATGTATACTACAGATGCATTGAAAGAGATCAGGCTGGAAACATCTTTAATAAATTGTTGTTTAGTGGACATAAATATGTCTGCTGTCATCAGACATAGCAGTACAAAAACATAGCCTTTCCATGGTGTGTAGTTTATTGTCCTGCTCTGTTTCTGATAGTCAGTACGCTGTGGCCAAAGCAAACAAATGTCTGAACAGCACAGCAGAGGTCTGAATTCAACCCAGACTTACTGAAGTGTTAGACAGTGCTGATTAATTCTTGGAATAATAATTATTTATGAGTGCCCCCGAAAGTGTCCTTAGGATTTTTACCTGATTTGTAGCTGTTACCTGACATCCATAACAAATCATGGTACATTAAAATCCAAGCATGGAATGTTCACCAATTGTCTTTACGGACCACATAAAAGCAGCATAGAGCAATTTAACACATATGGAAAAGAGTATTGGACTGTGGTAGCCTAGCGGGTTCAAATCCTACCTCTGCCAAGCTGCCACTGTTGGGTCCTTCAGCAAGACCCTTAACCCAAAATTGCTTGGATTGTAAGACTGTATGAATTGTAAGTCGCTCTGGATAAAGGCGTCTGCTAAATGCTGTAAATGTAAATATATTAACAATTATGATTCTAGGCCCAAGAAAAAACACACAGTGCCTGTGATATATTATAAAAACAATGATGGAGGTCAGCAGTATTTGTTAGAGGATGAGGCCTTCTTTCACTTTCTTCTTCTCACTTTGAAAGTGTTTCCAGAGTTCCAAGTTGCTTATATTGCAGGTTGCATTTTACCTAATTCTTTGTGGTTTCACAAAAATAAACAATTAGTTTGTGCTATATAGTCTTATATTTTTTATCACTGAGGTTTTGACAGTCACCAGTAACACCATTTGTTCTATTAAAGGGCAGTGATGTTCCTGTGGAAAGAAATGCTACATCTGTCACCAGGGCTTCCTGTTAAAATGCAGAACATCCCAAATCAGATGAGTCACAATCTCCACCTCCTCCACTCACAAACATTGTGTGTGTTCCTCTGGCTCACTGAGTGTCCCTTACAAATGAATGTATGTGTCATTACATTACAAATGAATGAATGTGTCATTACAAAAAAAGTTTGGACTCCACCAATCCAGAGTCAGACAGATTGTGTACAAATGGAGGAAATTCAAGACCATTTTTACCCTCCCCAGGAGTGGTCGACCAACAAAGATCACTCTAAGAGCAAGGCGTGTGATAGTTGGCGAGGTCACAAATGACCCCAGAGTAACTTCTAAGCAACTGAAGGCCTCTCTCACATTGGCTAACGTTACCACAGGACTGTGGTAGCCTAACGGTTAAGGTACTGGACTATGGACCAGAAGGTCAAGGGTTCAAATCCCGCCTCTGCCAAGCTGCCACTGTTGGGTCCTTGAGCAAGGCCCTTAACCCACAATTGCTTGGATTGTAAGACTGTATCAATTGTAAGTCGCTCTGGATAAGGGCGTCTGCTAAATGCTGTAAATGTAAATGTAAATGTTAATATTCATGAGTCCACCATCAGAAGAACACTGAACAACAATGTTGTGCATGGCAGGGTTGCATGGAGAAAGCCACTGCTCTCCAAAAAGAACATTGCTGCTCGTCTGCAGTTTGCTAAAGATCTCGTGGACAATAGAAAAGGCTATTGGAAGAATGTTTTGTGGACAGATGACACCAAAATAAAACTTTCTAGTTTAAAATAAAAGCATCATGTTTGGAGAAAGGAAAACACTGCATTCCAGCATAAGAACCTTATCCCATCTGTGAAACATGGTGGTTCATATGATATCATGGTTTGGGCCTGTTTTGCTGCATCTGGGCGAGGATGGCTTGCCATCATTGATGGAACAATGAATTCTGAATTATATCAAAGAATTCTAAAGGAAAATGTCAGGATATCTGTCCATGAACTGAATCTCAAGAGAAGGTGGGTCATGCAGCAAGACAATGACACTAAGAACACAAGCCGTTCTACCAAAGAATGGTTCAAGAAGAATAAAGTTCATGTTTTGGAATGGCCAAGTCAAAGTCCTGACCTTAATCAAATTGAAATGTTGAGGAAGGACCTGAAGCAAGCAGTTAATGTGAGGAAACCCACCAACATCCCAGAGTTGAAGCTGTTCTGTACAGAGGAATGGGCTAAAATTCCTTCAAGCCGGTGTGCAGGACTGATCAACAGTTACAGGAAACGTTTAGTTGCAGTTATTGCTGCACAGGTGGGTCACACCAGATACGAAAGCAAAGGTTCACATACTTTTGCCTCTCACTAATGTGTAATATTGGATAATTTTCCTCAATAAACAAATGACCAAGTAAAATATTTTTGTCTAATTTGTTTAATGGGGTTCTTTTTATCTACTTTTAGGACTTGTATGAAAATCTAATGATGTTTCAGGTCATATTTAGGGAGAAAAGGGTTCACAAACTTTCAAGCACCACTGTACACAGCTGACTGACTGAGAGGGAATAGCTTCCTCAAGGAACTGAACTGACTAACAGACTGCAGGTGCCATTTCATCTGTATGCATAACAGTGTAGAGGGAAGTTGGTTATGCACAAGCACTTAAATCAGTACCAATTCCTAGCAACTAAGAATATGAATGTATGAATACATAATGATGAGGTATGAAAGCCAAATGAAGCTGTTACTCCAAACATTCATTTAATTAGGTATAATTTAAGCTATTCCAGAGTCCATAAAACATGTGTGCGAAAACTTAAATTAAACAGGACTATGCCACAGTGCTTTTCCAAGTAATCATTTTACACAAACACCAGACACTATTATGAACAGCTGTACGCCTACTCATTCATGCAATTATCTAATCAGCCAATCACGTGGCAGCAGTGCAGTGAATACAATCATGCAGACATGGCTCAGCAGCTTCAGATAATGTTCACATCAGCCATCAGAATGGGGAAAAGGTGATATATACTAAATCAAAATAAAAGATTGTTTTGACTGTGGCATGATTGTTGGTGCCAGATGGGCTTTACAGAGAATTTCGATAACTACTGATCTACTGGGATTTTTATTTACAAGAGTCTACACTTTACTCTGAATTATGCAATTAAGAAGGAACATCCAGTGAGTGTAACAAATTACAGTCCAAAATAATTATCTACGAAACCAAATTCTTTTCAGAGTTACAATTCCAAATCAAAAAAAGTTGGGGCAGTATGAAAATTTGTGAAAAAAACCCTCAAAAACAAACAAGCAAAAAAAGTGTGTTTTATATTTACTTTGCTTTTTTTTAAATTGCTGACACTATAAACCCACGATATTTCCAGTTTTGTCTGGTCAACTTCATTTCACTTGCATTTCAGGCCCATAAATAAACGAAATAATGATGTGATTTCAGCAGGTGATTGTAATCACGATTTTGAGGATCTTTTTTGAGGAGCGAAAATGAGGATCTCCAGTTTGTCAGCAAATACATGAGAAAATGTTTAAATACAATGTTCCTCAAAGAAAGATTGGAAGGGATTTGCAAATTCCTCAATCTAAAGTGCATAATATTATTAAACAATTCAAGGAATTAGGAGAAATTTCAGTGTGTAAAAGGTAAGCTGGACAACTGTGAACTCTGATCCCTCAGTCGGCACTGCTTCGAGAACCTTCATAAAACCACATGGGCAAGTGATTACTCTATCAAACCTTTGTTAAGCGCTACAATATGGAGGATTGGGAGAATACATTCACAAATGCCACTTTAAACATTACTGTTTTAAGTTTTACTTCTTTTTAAAAGAAGCCTTATGTTGACAATGTTCAGAAGTGGCATCGACTACCAATTAACCCAATGCATGCTTTTGGACTGTGGGAGAAAACTGGAGTAAACCCACACAGATAGGACATGCAAACTCCACACCCAAAATGCTCAGGCTGCTCCACCTCGGATCGAACCCAGGACCTTCTAGCTGTGAGGTAACAGTGCTATCCAACAAGCCACCACACCACCTGAGGAAACAAGTAACGGATCGTCCTGCCTGCAGTCCTGAACTGTCCCTATTACAGACTGTGTGGAGAATTTCTAAACAAAATATGACAATGAAAACCCTGCGGGGTTTATATTAACAAATGAAATTACATTGATTAGACAAAACATAAAATATCTCAAGTTCATACTCTCTGCAATGAAATAAAAGTGAATGCAAATGTAAGCGACATCATTACATCATTAAACTAGAGCCACTTTCTTTCTCAGAAAACTGTTTCAGGCTCAGACAGGAAGTTCCCAAATTAAGAAATCTACTTGACATGTGAAAAAGATGATAAAACATTGGTAGATTAATTCATTTCATTGGTATATGTCATTGCTTTAACTCTGTTTATGTATATGTACAGTATATTACAACCACTGCTTTGTTGGGTTTTTAATTTATGTACAAATAAAGCTGTCAAACTCATGTCAAACTTGTATAAAGCACAATATTACACACAACATTACATTTCATTACAAAACATTACATTTCTGATATTTCAAGAAGTAAGGACATTCAGAGCATCGCTGGATTCTTGATCTCTCTGGGTATATCTCTGACTTTCTGTGTTTTCTGGGCACCTGTTAACAGGTGCTGTTTTTCTGTTGTTTTATTGGATCTCCAGTTCATGGTGGTTTGGGTTGGAAACAATTTTGTCAGGTAGTATGTGGGGTTAATTCAAATTCTGTTGTTGTGGTCAGCTTAAAAACTATGTTCTGAGAATATGCTCTGGTCAGGTTCAAAGTTTCACGTTTAATTAAATATCTACCTAAAATCAAGGATATACTCTGATGAAATGGACAGCATCACAGTTCTGTAGCTAAAATCCTAAATCAACTAACAGCAAAGTACTGAGACACCCTTAATCAGATTTCTCTAGGCACTGGTACAGGAACTGGCACACCACTACACACTTGTCTCAGCCATCTTAAAACCAGAGCCACTTTCTTTCTCAGAAAACTGTTTCAGACTAAGACAGGAAGTTTAGGAGGTGCCCAAATTCAGAAATAAACATGACATGTGAATCGGATGATAAAACATTGGTATATTCATTAATTTCATTGGTATATTTAATTGACTTGTCATACTATTTTATACCTCTATGTACAAAACAGTATCTAGTATGGCATCTAGTAGTGATGCTGTTTCTATTGTCTTTTTTTAGTCTTCTTATTTTCAATAAACTGGTTTTATGGTGTATATTTAGACAGCCAATTAAACTGTAAGCATTTTTGCAAAAACAAACTTCATTTTAAAGTTTGCTGATCATGCGTAGACAGTCTTGTTTTATGTGATCATATTTAAAGCATCTTAGATATCTGATACAGGATGTGAGGAAAGGTAATTTGGCCTGATTGTTTAAATCCAGTCTATTGCTATGTTTTCCTCCTTCTTTTCATAGGCTGTTCTTTTCTTTGATCCTTATATGCAGCTCTACTAATTCTTGCTTTACTGGTAATAAAAATACAGCTCAATATTTTATTAGTCCAAATATGGACTCAGTCTCTTGTAATGAAGACATTTTTTCTCCCTGTTCTTTTGTTCTGTTAGCAAGCCTGGCCACAGAAAATATAAGTGTGTGAAGAAAAGGGAACAATACAAAGAAACTGGAATAATCGGAAAACAAGTTTCCAATATATTTTGCACCAGTCTAGCCTTTTTAATAAAATACGTTCCCTAACAATGCTTCTGTTCTTGTGAACAAGTCGTTGCATACTATTCAGTCATTCACCCAACCAACCCCCTCCTTCTTTTCTCTTTTTCCTAAACTGGGCATCTCATGGCTTAGACCTTTTCTTATCTATTTGTGTTGTTGATCTGGCACTTGAGCATCAACACCTTACCCATCTTCCAACATTGTCAACCAAGAGTAAACCAGTTCACCCTGGTGGGGGGTACTGTGCACTGTGGTGACTTGCTTCATAATATTATTAAGGATTTCGTGCAAACCAGAAAAATGCAACATGTCTGCCTTATGAACAAAAGTGGTTTATTTGGTAGACTTTCTTAGTGTGACTGAGTCATTGCATTAGTACTGTACAAAGTTAGAAGTGAACTATTTAATAAATTAGATCCCCCCTTACCTCCAGTTTCCAGTAAGGAGACTTGAGGTTAACCTACCTCGACCCCCTCCGTATCAGTGGGAGATCTTTATAGGCAGTACTCTGCCTAGCTCACAAACCAAAATCAGCGGGACCACATTTTGTCATGTCTAATTGACCCATGTGTTGATATATTGATATCACTGACATCACCCTGTGCTGCCCCTGGCAAAATGTCAACCTGGCTGGCTGGCTGCCAATGTCACCCACTATTGAAAAGTCCTTTACTGATAAAACTATTAGTATGTAGAAAGTATTAGTATTAGTATTAGTATGTAGAAAATGTATTAGTATGTAGTTTATTCCCAAAAGCTACTTCAACAGTCTTCATTCTCTTTAAGCAGCTTTTAAGGCCATCTTGGCATTGATTGCTTCTATCCTTATTTGCCCTCTCTTAGTCATTTAAAATTTCCCCTCTCTGCCCTTCTTCCTCCTTCTTGAGTTTAGGCTTCTAGCAGATGAGATATTTGGTTATGCCTGTCTTATCTTGATCTTTTCAAACTGGCACAGATTCAAAGTCATGTTGGAATGTTACGATGATGTACAAAATAACCCTGAGACATGTGGGCCAAAAAAGTGAAGTCAAAACTGACCATAAAATATGGCCCTTTTCCTTTCACAAACTGAAACTGAACATGGTACACATTCGTCCAGTACAGAGAAGAGATAAAAGAAAAATATATAATTGTGTCACATAATACCTTTACAATATTATAGTACATTAATAATATTTCAGTTATATCAGATATTGTTACAGTCTTTTTCAATGATTTGTGCAGTCTTGGTCATATTACATGCTTTCCTGTCTTTCTACATGAATAGAAGTTCTGAAGGGAACAAACTTCCAGCATATTGGACATACAGTACCGTATTAGCACTAAGCAAAAGTCTTAGGCCACCATTAGATTTGTTGTTTTAGCAATCCTATAATGACCATACAGTGGGGCATAAAAGTATTTAGTCAGCCACTGATTGTGTAGGTTCTCCTACTTAGAAAGATGAGAGAGGTCTGTAATTCTCATCATAGTTACACTTCAACTATGAATCCAGGAAAAAAAAATCCAGGAAATCACATTGTAGGATTTTTAAAGAATTTAATTGTAAATCATGGTGGAAAATAAGTATTTGGTCACCCACAAATAAGCAAGATTTCTGGCTCTCACAGACCTGTAACTTCTTCTTCAAGAAGCACTTCTGTCCTCCACTTGTTACCTGTATTAATTGCACCTCTTTGATCTTGATATCTGTATAAAAGACACCTGTCTACAGCCTCAAACAGTCAGACTCCAAACTCAACCATGACCAAGACCAAAGAGCTGTCGAAGGACAACAGGAAGAAAACGATAGACCTGCACCAGGATGGGAAGAGTGGATCTACAACAGGCAAGCAGGTTGGTGTGAATAAATCAACTGTGGGAGCAACTGTAAGAAAATGGAAGACATACAAGACCACTGATAATCTCCTTCGATCTGGGGCCCCACACAAGATCTCATCCCGTGGGGTCAAAATGACATGAGAACGGTGAGCAAAAATCCCAGAACTACACGGAGGGACCTGATGAATGACCTGCAGAGAGCTGGGACCAAAGTAACAAAGGCTACCATCAGTAACACATTACGTCGAGAGAGACTCAGATCCTGCAGTGCCAGGCGTACCCCCCTGCTTAAGCCAGTACATGTCCAGGCCAGAGAGCATATGGATGATCCAGAAGAGGATTGGGATAATATCATGTGGTCAGATGAAACCAAAATAGAACTTTCTGGTAAAAATTCAACTCGTCGTGTTTGAAGGAAGAAGAATTCTGAGTTGCATCCCAAGAACACCATACTTACTGTGAAACATGGGGGTGGAAACATCATGCTTTGGGCCATGTATCGTGAAATTTTAAGCCAAAACCTCCTTCCATCAGTGAGAGCATTGAAGATGGAACGTGGCTGGGTCTTCCAGAATGACAATGATCCCAAACACACCGCTCGCGCAACGAAGGAGTGGCTCCATAAAAAGCATTTCAAGGTCCTGGAGTGGCCTAGCCAGTCTCCAGACCTCAACCTCATAGAAAACCTGTGGAGAGAGTTGAAAGTCCATGTTGCCCCAAAACATCACTGCTCTAGAGGAGATCTGCATGGAGGAATGGGCCAAAATACCAGCTACAGTGTGTGCTAACCTGCTGAAGACTTACAGGAAATGTTTGACCTCTATCTTTGCAAACAAAGGTTATGTTACAAAGTATTGAGTTGAACTTTTGTTATTGACCAAATACTTATTTTCCACCATTCTTTAAAAATCAGAAAAAATTATTTTCAATTAAATTCTTTAAAATTGAAATTTTGTCTCATTTTGTTTCTCATAGTTGAAGTGTACCTATGTTGAAAATTACAGACCTCTCTTATTTTTCTAAGTAGAAGAACTTGCACAATTAGTGGCTGACTAAATACTTTTTTGCCCCACTGTATATTGTTGACGACTGGACCCAAAATTTTTTGGATCATTGTCTTAATGTGCCAGTTTTTTTCACTAACAGTAGCATTAACCACTACCTCTAGGATTTGTCATTATTTATTAGAGTTTATTATTTCTTTTATTAATCTATATTTCCAGTGACACAAGCTGCCACACAAGAACGACAGAACCATCTGCATACTTAACAGTCAGCTAAATGTTCTTTTTAAATGTTTCTCAATTTTGCTCGAAAATTTGTATTTGGTGATTTGCTCCCAGAATTCAATCTTTGTATCAGTTATCTGACAAGTTATTGATCCCGGAAAGCTTATCTAATTCTTGTGCTGCATACTTCAGATGTTGACTTTGTGACTAAATCAGACATAACGTTTTTTTCTTCTGACAAATGATGTTTTTGCAAGCAATGCTGTGCTGAGAGCCAGTACAAGAAAGATATGAAATATATGTTCTTCTAGCCTTCTCCTGTTTTGCCATAGCCTGTTGTCTTTATTTACTGTGGGACTGTGGTGGCCTAGTGTTTAAGGTACTGGACTATGGTCCAGAGTTCAAATCCCACTATTTCCAAGGTGTGACTGTTTGGTCGTTGAGGAAGGCCCTTAACCCACAATTGCTTGAATTGTAAGAACGTCTCAATTGTAAGTCATCCTGGATAAGAGCATCTGCTAAAATGACAATGTTAATTTACAGATTCTCAACTGATTATAGGAGCTTGTAACTGCTGAGAATAAGTACAACACCCTTGAAGTCTTGATGGGTCAACAAATTAATTAGGCTCTGGAATTGTTAAGAAAATTTGCTTTGAAAGCTTGCAAATTAGACCACAGTGGATCATCTGGAAAAGTCATTTTTAGTTCGTCAGGACAAGTGTTGCCTCTGAAATCTTCGTGGCTAAATGCCTAATCACACTTCTCTCCTTAAGGGCACACCTGCTCTTGGGATAAAGGTTCAATAAAGGATGCTTTTCACTATATTATTTTGGAAACCTCCAGGATGTACAGTGGTGTGAAAAAGTGTTTGCCTCCTTCCTAATTTTCTATTTTTTTGCATGTTTGTCACACTGTTTTGGAACATCAAAGGAATTTAAATATTAGACAACACAAGTAAACACAAAATGCAGTATTTGGATGAAGGTGGTTATTATTATGGAAGAAAAAAATTCAAACCTACATGGCTCTGTGTGAAAAAGTGATTGCCTCCTAAACCTAATAACTTTTTGAGCCAAACTTAGCTGCAACCAAGCATTTGTGATAACTTCCAATGAGTCTTTTACAGCGTTGTGAAGGACTTTTGGCCACTCATCTTTGCAGAATTGTTGTAATTCAGCCACATTGGAGTTTTTTTTTTTTTAGCATGAACAGCCTTCTTAAGGTCATGCCACAGCATCTCAATAGGATTCAGGTCAGGACTTTGACTAGGCCACTCCAAAGTCTTCATTTTGTTTTCTTCAGCCATTCAGAGGTGGACTTGCTGGTGTGTTTTGGATCATTGTCCTGCTGCAGAAGACAAGTTCGTTTCAGCTTGAGGTCAGGAACAGATGGCTGGACATTCTCCTTCAGGATTTTTTGGTAGACAGCAGAATTCATAGTTCCATTTATCACAGCACGTCTTCCAGGTCCTGAAGCAGCAAAACAGCCCCAGACCATCACACTACCATCACCATATTTTACTGTTGGTATGATGTTTTCTTTCTGAAATGCTGTGTTACTTTTCAGATGTAATGGGACACACACCTTCCAAAGAGTTCAACTTTTGTCTCGTCAGTCCACAGAATGTTTTCCCAAAAGTCTTGGGGATCATCAAGATGTGTTCTGGAAAAACTGACATGAGCTTTAATGTTCTTTTTGCTCAGCAGTGGATTTTGTCTTGGAACTCTGCCACGTAGGCCATTTTTGCCCAGTCTCTTTCTTATGGTGGAGGCACAAACACTGATTTTAACTGAGGCAAGTGAGGTCTGCAGTTCTTTGGATGTTGTTGTGGGGTCTTTTGTGACCTCTTGGATGAGTCGTCGCTGTGCTCATGGGGTAATTTTGGTCGGCCAGCCCCTCCTGGGAAGGTTCACCAATGTTCCATGTCTTCACCATTTGTGGATAATCTCACTGTGGTTCGCTGGAGTCCCAAAGCTTTAGAAATGGCTTTATAACCCTTTTCAGACTGATAGATCTCAATTACTTTCTTTCTCAATTGTTCCTGAATTTCTTTGGATCATGTCATGCTGTGTAGCTTTTAAGAATCTTTTGGTGCACTTCAATTTGTCAGGCAGATCCTATTTAAGTGATGTCCTGATTGAGAACAGGTGTGGCCAATAATCAGGCCTGGGTGTGGCTAGAGACAGTGAACTCAGGTGTGATAAACCATAGTTATGTTGTGTTTTAATATGGGAGGGACAATCACTTTTTCACACATGTCCCATGTAGGTTTGGATTTTTTTCTCTCTTAATAATAAACACCTTCATTTAAAAACTGCATTTTGTGTTTACTTGTGTTGTCTTTGAGCAATATTTAAATTGGTTTGATGTCCCGAAACACTTAAGTGTGACAAACATGCAAAAAAATAGGAAATCAAGAAAGGAGCAAACACTTTTTCACACCACTGTATGTTTGAGTTAAATTAGTCTGTAAGAATGAATACTCTACAGAACAGGGTCTATACTGCAGTATGCTCTACTGTTATCGTTTTAAATGTTGTAGGTTAATGGGATAGGGTTATTCTACAGAGCATTCTACGATAAATGTGTTATGTAATACTGTTGAAATGAAGGCTCAGTCAGTCACTGTACCTTTGTTCATTGGATTTTCATTTCAAAGGCTAGTATGAACAAGAAAAGAGTCTGTTTTCATTTCAGTCCTGGAGATATTAATCTAATCAATAAGAAATCGCTTAGTGTCATTGTTTCTTTCCAAATATTAAAAATGACATCTAAAGCAAAATGAAATCAGACTTTATTTATTTAATTAAATATATAAGTTTATTTATTAAAAAGTTAGATTTATTTCTCTCTCTCTCTCTCTCTCTCTCGCTCTCTCTCAGACACACACAGACACATGGCAAGTTTGTAATTCTAACACTGTGAGGACTTCCACTGACATAATGATTACTGTAGCTAATTAGTATTACATCTACAATTACACCTAACCATAATCTCAGTAAACAAAAGCAACACTTTTGGCTGTTTTAGTTTATGCAATACAAAATGTCATTTTTGAAATGAACATGTTCAGAAAAGTCAGGACCTGGATTTTGTCCTGACATTTCAACAAAGTCTAAATTTGTTCTGACATTGTATGGGGAGTGTCTGGCAATTGTCCTGACATTTCACATAAACACACACACACACACACACACACACACACACACACACACACACACACACCTTTATATCATTGTAAGGACTACCACTGACATAATATTACTGTGGCTGATTGATTCTACACCTAACTCTAACCTCTGTAATCTAAAGCAAAGCTTTTGTTGCTTTTGGTTTTTTTTCCCCAAAGAAAGTTGCATTATTTGTGGGGGGGGAAGCATTTTTTGTGGGTACCAGCAAAGTCATATTAAAAATGTCAGATATTTCTATCCTTGTGGGGACATTTGGTCAACACAATGATATACAAACTTGACCCTACACACACACACACACACACACACACACACACACTCACACACACACACACACACACACACACAGGCTGCATATTAGTATCTCTTTAACTAAACCTTGTGCTCTCACTGTAATATGGTATGGATGTTGGTATGCAGAATGGATGATGACTATTCTAAATAGTGACACAGAATCTGGTACATCACTAATTTAATAACAGAAACATAACTTTTAGGCAAAACCATAGGTCTGAGTTTGTTGATCTGTTTGCAAGAGGGGGTTTGTGGTTACCACAGTCGCCTCACAGCTCCGAGACCCTGACCCTGGACTCCACCTCTGTGGAGTATCCTCCCTGTGTCCATGTGGGTTTACTCTGGGTGCTCCGGTTTCCTCCCATATTCCAAAGACATGCATTAGGTTGACTGGTCACTCTAAATTGGCCTGTGTGTTTATATAACCTTATCTCAATTGTGAATAGCAATTGATTCTTACAAGACTAAAAACAGAATACAGTTGATGTAAAAGAAATTGAATATGAAACTGAAAATGACTGAATACATAAAATTGTTGAGCAGAGCAAAGACTTGGAATGGTGATAATGTATTGATCTGTTTGTATGAAACATGAGAAAATGTAAAATACAGAGTATTGTGAAAAAATAACTGGAAACTGCGTAAATAAAATGGACTTTTTGCTCTTAAAGCCTGTAATGCACATTAAGGTAGAAAGTAATTAAATTGGCCCCTCTAACAGCCTTTGGCCCCAGCTTGGCCCCCCACTTCAAATGGTCTAGAACCTTCACTGCTGTAGGCAATTATTTAGTGCGGTATAAAGTTTAGTTTTGGATGTAACCGGTCAGCCTCTGGGAATGTTTCCACTTCAGAAGACTCTTTGACCTGAGAGTTAACACAGCGCATATGCAAGCCGAGCGCGTACGGGCAACTAAGGGTGACATCATACCTTTAAAATCCTAAGGCGCGGTCGCATCGCTGTATAACGTCAGCTCTTTTCACTGAGACGCGCTCGGGTAGAAAAGGATCCCCCTCCTCCTCCACCTCTTTGATACTTTACCAATTAAGGTTCTTGCGTTAGAAGAGGGAGAAGGAGATAGAGAAGACTAAGGGCTGTCAGTCGCGTTCTTTGTGGAGTTCAGTACCGAGACTCGATCGGTCCGGCAGGGAGGGATACTCACGTAGTCAAATAGAGTGCACTTTTCTCATCTAAGCTAGAGAACGAAGCGTTTTGAAGTCATCAGGAACCCAAAGCAGGTAAGATCGAAAAGTTTTCCGTTTCCTTTCAGAGGAGCTTCTGTCAGTTTGCACACAATTCAAACCTTACGCAGAGCGGACAGTTACGTGTTGAGGTGTAGCTCAAATGAAATCCGTTACTGAGGTGAACTGCTGGTATTCTTTGTGTTCTCTGAAGTTCATGTTGGTAGTTTGTAGTCTATTGTGTTTTTTCCTTTTGTTTGATTCAACTTGGAGAAACTCGAAAACAAGTACAAGTATGTGTAAAAGTTAAAGGAATGTGTTATTATGCTACTTATTTGTATGTAGTAGTATGTAGTTGTATGAAGCCTATCAGTTGACAGTTTATGGATTAGCCTATACGCCAGTGAAGTTAGCTGTTTATTGTCTCTGTAGACTCATTTTTTCATCGACTATAACGCACAATAGCTTTAACAATAGTTTTTCCCCCACTTCCACACACTATCACGCCTGGTCCCACACGAACATGAGGCGTGTCTTGACAAGACCAGATAACTAGCTCAAACGATTTTGTGCCGTTATTTATGCCGTCCTGTCCGAGCTCACATTAGCTATTCTTCGTCATCTTGTAAGTCCCGTGTGCATTAGCTGATGTACTGACATACTCTCTCTGTAGGGGTTTAAACATGTCGTAATCTAATTAAGACAGCCACACCAAATAAGGGAAACTATGGAAAAAGGCCGCCCGCCTTCTGGCCCCTGTATCATTGCGATAGCAGCGTGCGCCCCCCTCCGCTCACAGCGCAGTGTACACTGGGAAAAGTTCACCTGAGGTGGTTAGTACTCGCTGATCAACGCGTTCACTAGCCTGTGTGTGGACGCTGCTAAGAATGGATGCCCGGCCTGGGAAGGCAGTTCTTCAACAGTTTGGTTATTTCACATTGTTAAATTTCAGTTTTGCACACAGGACTGTACATGCTACAAATCCATTATGTCGGGCACATAATACAAGTTGGACATCTGTTTTTTTTCTGCTTTTAAGTTCGTTTTGTGTCTATGCTATTGTGTTAGTCTTGGGACATACCCCTGTGAGACATATGGTAAAATTGGAAACAGACTGCTCTGTAGAAGCAAGAAGAATGATACTGTGCAGGGCGAGGCTGGAAATTCTGCCTCCCTCCAGGCAAAGCCTACGCTGAGCCATCCACCTACCTCATCCCATTCTGCATCAAAGCAACATGTTCCAGGGCTTGTATGTGGATCCTATAGGCCCCCAAACTATATTTGTAACTATATTTGTGACTGGAGCAGAAGGTCCAGGGTTCAAATCCCACCTCTACTAAGCTGCCACTGTTGGGTCCTTGACCAAGTCCCTTAACCCATAATTGCTTGGATTGTAAGATTGTACCACTTGTAAGTCGCTCTGGATAAGGGCGTCTGCTAAATGCTGTAAATGTAAATGAAACAATAAACTATTCTTATAGTAGTTTGCTCCTATTAGGAAACTTCTTGCATATTATCAACTAGACAAAAACACTAGTTTATAAGAACACTTCAAACACTGTCTGTCTTAGTCTGTCAAATTTTGCAATCTGTGTTTTTCAATCGCTCAGTAGAAAACAGCAAAGAATGTGGTTGACAGCTCTAGTATGAGGGTTAACCACACTGATAGGTGGCAATGCACAGCACATAGCAGCCCATGTGCGTGACATGGCTCTGGTAGAGCATACATCCTGTTGTTCATGAAAACACATCAGAACAGGCTCCTTCTCTGCTGATTTTGCCAATTTATCAAATATCATCTCTTTATTATATTATCTAACACCAGTGGCATACTGTGGCCATTCAGGCATATAGGCTATGGACTTCAGTGTTATAAGTATCAATTCTAACAAATATGTAAAGCATATCATCTATTATTAATATGACGGTTTATCAAACTATATGTAACCCCGTTTCCTTTGAGAGTGAATCTGATGACTGTATAAAGACTAAGTTCTGAACTTTAATACTTCAATACAATAGTTCAATACTTTTTCTATCCTGCAGATGGCGCCAGCATACAAACTGAGATGAACAAACTAATTAGAACTTTTTAGTGAGACTTACATTGTTTTACATCAACTAGGTACATATGAACATATATAGCATAAAGTGTATGCTTATTTTATGAAAAAAAAATAATTTCCCTCAATACACTCAAGACTAATATGGGGCTGTGTTAGGTACTGAACTAGGGTCCAGGGTTCAAACCCCACCATTGCCTGTAAAGTCATTGAGTAAGGCCCTTAACCCACAATTGCTTGGATTGTAAGACTATATAATTTTAAGTTGCTTTTCATAAGAGTGTCTGCTAAATGACTGAATGTACATTTGCGTACTGTATTGACGTTTCATGTATATATGTGTGATAAGGTGAAGCGATTAAAATGTGAGACTGAAGAATGAAACGGAGAAAGAGTTTGTTTAATGTTTTTTAAATTAGAGTAGGCATTGGAGGGGGGGCTTGGGGTCAGAGGGCATCAGTGGTTAGATGGAGCACATTCCTCAGATTCCCTTGCAGAGGATCTGGAATAAAAATGCCAAAGGAAAACATTCTTTATGGCTTGCGTCCTTCACACGTAATAGTTTTTGGCAAAAAGCAGTCCTACTTACTGAAGTCTGGATTATTTCACTAGCATCCTACTGTTTGCTAAATTGCACTACTTAATTAACTGAAACAGGATATAAGTCTTGCCAAGGACTTTATAATATATATATATATACCTTGGGCATTCAGTGTAACACATTTCACAAGTGATCCATTGTGTTTTGTTTCTCATGGGGAAGGGGGGTCAAGACTTGTAGACACCCCCTGCAACAGCATTGCATGTGTAAATTTATAGGAAAGACTGTTAGCTTACATCATAAATGTTTTTGGTTCATGCATTCACGTGGCAGCAAGTTGAATACTTGTCTTGTAAAGACATCCTTGGTTTGACTGGTGCTTTGCTCCCTGTGCCGCCGGCTACACACCAGCTCTCCTGTTACCCAGTCCAGGATCAAGCCTATAGGAAAATGAGTGAGTGAGCGAAGTAGTGGAGGTTCTGGGGAACAGCGGGGGCTAGTGTCCCCTTGCCCCCCACAGCACCAATAAATGAGGAGTCAGTTACCTCACTCTTGAGAACACATGGAAACAATGCACATCTCAGTAGAAAGTAATTGGCCCCTGTAACATAGTCACTGGGCCCACTTCAAATGGTCCAGAACCACCACTGCAGAGAAGTAGAATCTATTTAGATAATTCATTTTTGTACTCACACGACTGACAGAGTTACTTCTTCACTGACATAGGCATGAGCTGATGAACAAGTCCAAGATATTTATGACGAGGAAATACACTGTTAATGTAGTGTGTTGCAGTAATAAATGTACTGTACTAAGTGGGTTTTTTAGGCACAAATGCTTACTGCTGCTAGGATTTTGAAAACGTACTGGGCTGAAGACAGAAGAATAAGTCTGTAGGCCTGTGTTTTAGCAACGAGTGATCTCTAACATTTAATACATAACCCTCCAGGGAACAGGCTTGCGTTCAACCACATGTACTTGCAGGAGATGCCTCGAACACCCACACAGAGTGGCAGTCTGTTTAATCACCTATTCGTTTCAAAGACTTGGGTGTTTATCACAACTTTCTTGTAACCAAGGGGTTTGTGGGTTCACTTCATTCTCCAATCAGGCTTCTCCGAGTACAAACCAGTCCCCTTACTGTCACGTGCCGATCACCATCAGGCACATAAAATAAAAAGTAGATAGAGAAAACTTTTTCGTGTTCACTTAATACAGAAAGCTTTCTACCCTTTTCGTACTGCATTTCATTTACTTTCTTTTTTTTAGTTTAAAGAACGCTACACCAGCGCTTCCCCAAAGACTCCACCCTTACAGCGAGACCCGTAGAGGAGAGCATAAGAATGAGTCAACACCCACGCCTGCACCAGTCGAGCGCTGCCTCAGCCGCATCCAACGCCTCAGACAAGGACGCCGACATGCCTGCCACTGAGAAAGACCTGGCCGAGGACGCGCCATGGAAGAAGATCCAGCAGAACACTTTCACCCGCTGGTGCAACGAGCATCTGAAGTGCGTGAACAAGCGCATCGCCAACCTGCAGACGGACCTGAGCGACGGCCTGCGCCTGATCGGGCTGCTTGAGGTCCTCAGTCAGAAGAAGATGTTCCGCAAGTACAACCAGCGGCCCACCTTCAGGCAGATGCAGCTGGAGAACGTGTCCGTGGCGCTCGAGTTCCTCGACAGGGAGAATATAAAACTCGTGTCCATAGGTATGCGCTTTTCCCTCACATTCTCTGCCTCCACTCTCTCCAAACTAACTTTCCAAACCTCCCCCTCTCCACTTCTGAAACGTGTACTCGGATTGTTTCCATAGCAGGATCCTGCTTCACCGTGTCCGTTTTCCGCTGTGTTTGTATATAAAATGCCACGGGTCTAAACTAAAACGTTTGCTTTTTTCATTCCTTGTGAGCACACAAATGTAGCCAAGCCACGCTGAATCACAGCAGCAAAAGTTGGGCCTAGTTCGAGTACCGTTTGTTTAGCAATGGGATGATTCCTCCGACTTTAAGATGGCCACATTCGCAGCATTCTCGTTTTTGGAGGCCTTGTGAAAATAATTGGAGATTTAGCGCAACTCCTATCATGCAATTTTGTGGGTAGTACTGGTTTAAGTCTTTAATAATTGGCTGACTAGGGTTTTCACAACGAATGTCCACGCTGAATGGCGCAACACAAGTATCATTGAAGGCGTGTTTGGGACTAAATCCTGCCACCAATATTGGCAACAACTCCGTTAGCTATTCAGGTTGTTTTGTGTATTAGCCAAGCATGGCAGGGCTACAAAGGGAAAACAAATGCTACATGGTCTGGTTCAAGTCCTGTTTCTGCATGTCTAATTGGTTATTTAACCTGCCTAGCTGTCTAACATCTCCTTGACTGGGCTCACCCCTCCTCCTCAAATGTCAGTGATGGAAATGAATATGTTTGTATAAGTCGTGGTATGTTAGCTGGTGGGACACCTTGGGGGAATGCAAATAAATCTAGAGATTTAACCAACTGTAGTTATGCTGCGCATTGGCAGTAAAACTGCGTTTATTTCCCATGTGAAACATGCATTTAAAGGGCAGTTAGAAAGTAAGGACTGGAGGGTGTGGAAAATGTGCCAGCATGAATTCCCTTGGGGCACTAGCTGCCCTGAACAAGTTTCTCCTACACTGGATTGCCACAAATATAATATAAAAGAACAGCCTGTGAAGGGTAATGGGTCTTGAACTGGAAATAATTCTAGACCTATGCTTGGATATTATACTTTTGTGAAATTGTGCTTAAATTACAGGGAGGATGTGTGTTTAAGTGGATGGCATTTTTGCATGCTGTTGCTTTATCGTGTATACCGCCCTTGATTAGGAAAGGAGTCTTAAAGGATATGTCTCTGCATGGCAGTGTTACTCAATATGCCCTGAAGGGATAAGTGCAACACATTTATTGAGGTGTTGCAATCCAAGGGAACAATGGGTGCCAATATATTGGGTACTGAAGCCTCAGGTGATGCAGTGCAACGCATTTTCCATCTGTTTGCACTTATCGCAGTTAGGATTGCAGTTGGAGGCATTTACTCTTATTTAGCTACTTAATTCAGGCTGGGTTTCACTCACATTGACCTGAAGTAGGAGTTGAAGTGGTTTGGTTCTATGCAATTTGCTCTGGGGGACCTTAAGGATATGCAGGTGTAGGTAATTCCTCAATTGTGGTGCTAATGGGAGCCATGTTTTTCATTTGATCAGACTAATTAGGAACTAGATTGTCGTGTTCTTAAATGTCATGAAAAAATAACCCCTGGGTGGTTTGCAGTGTTTATTTATTTTATTAAGAAATATGCATTTTATATATAATTTTATTCTTCTTTTTTATTATTAAATAAATAAATGCACTGCAAACCACCCAGGTTTTTTTTTTTCCCTCAATGACACATTTAAGAATATATGGGGTTGTTGGCAAGAGCTATGCATGGCAGTTCCCACTAATTGGTTTAATTGGCAATGGATCCAACTGATTTCCTATCAGGGTGGCATGGTCTGCTGTTTTGTCACGAAGTCAGTAGATTCATCAGTGATGGAAAATGTTAATGTTAAAGCAACTTCAACAAAGATTGACAAGCGTTAAAGCAAAGACAGCTTTGACTTCATGTTCTTTTTCCAACGTGAAAGAAATTGTCCAAAAATAAGGACGTCATTGGCAAGCTCAAGGTTTTTACACCACCAGTGTAAGGTAACCAGAGCCAGAAATGTGTGCGCAGCATTAACCATAATGCATCTTTAAGTGGCCTGCTCAATGTATCCAGCTTTATGACTTGACATTTGGAATTTCTCTTTACTGTTTTAAAAAAATTATGACTGGGATGTTCTAGAGAAAGTCATATGATAATGGTTGGACACTGGGTAGTGTGCCTTTTTGTTTGTCAGAAACAAAAAGGCTAATTTAACAGACTCGTGTTTTGTGTTCCAGATATTAAATTGTCACAGTTTTGAGGTTTCTCTATTGTGGCTTGTAAGTAGAACTATTGCTTGAAGGCGATATCAGTCAACAATCTACTACCGCAATGATGCATAGTGCCTAGTAAGGCCAGGCTATTGATGCTCCAGGATGCCCCTTGCTAATGCCAGGATTTCCTGTTCATCAAGTGACGTGTGGTGAGCTAGCACAGTCTTGGAAAAAGGGACTTTTTAGTGTTGGTATGTCTGTATATTTATGAGGAAATGGTTACAAAACAACTTGGGAGTAAAACAGTGCTTGAAGCTTCATTCCCTGTCATGTTTCCCATCCGTTGCCTACGCCTTAGTCACTTCTACATCAAACCCTTCACTAGGGGGCCTCTGGCTGTCTGGTATAAAGCAGAAACTGCCCAGAACTCCACCTGTTTACTTTCATAATCCTTTTTTTTACCATTATTGGATGTTGTTTCTTTATTTTTGAGGTTTCACTTGCAAATAAGTTTGTCTGTGCGTGCAAATGGCACTCTTGTTCCCCGCCACACTCTGGAAAGTACCTGGTAGCGTGAGACCCACTTACTTTCATTACCCCTGAAATATCGTTGTTGCCCTTTGGTTTAAGACTCCAAGCCTTTGAACTAATTATCTACAGACTTAAAACAAGAGGCTTAGGCACATAATCTCCCCTGTGGTGATTCAAATGCAACAGTTTGTGAAGCCTTTTCAGAGGTTCCTTTAAAGGACTGTGATTCACCAGGACTGCAGATGCTTAAACCACAGAACTGTACTGGCATCTGATTTTCTTTTTTTCCCTTAAGCACCACAAAGAATGCGAACCTCACTAGGTCTCACTGAAAATGTGCACACATTTGTACACATGCATGGGATGGGGCAGAGATGGAGTTAAGAATGATGAAAGGCCAGTTGATTGTGGTCTTCCTCTGTTCTGCTGGGACCTCTGTAATTGGGTTTTGTATAGAATCCACCTTAGCAGATAAGAGAAATTGATTTGGCCACACTTGTGATGGTTACAGGGTGGTAAGTGTCAATGTGAGGCTGTTGTATTTCGTTTTTTCCCCCATTCATTTTAAGGAAATGGTTGTGGGATGAGGAGGACCACTGAGGGGGAGGTGCAGTTAAGGGTATAAAAATGTCCTGGAATGGACAACATGATTGCGTAGAACTCCTCACTAGTCAAGTAATCAAGACCATACACATTGTTACTGCAGAGAGTCCCGGTCAATTGCAGCCATATGTAATGAAGGCTGTATGGAATGATTAGGGCACCCTTGGGTTTTCTGGTATGAGTACATGTCCTGAACTCAGACATGTACTTGAGTGCATACAGTGTACCGAGTAGAACACTGACTGTTTGCCTTTGTTTCGGTTCACATTAGACCAGATTGCTGGTCAATGTTTATTTTTTATGGAAATGTTTTTTTTTTTCTTCAAATCTGTGTAATATGAATCACATGTTTATTGTGGAGGGATACACTGCTTGTTAGGGTGAGTGTGTGAGAGAGAGAGAGAGAGAGAGAGAGAGAGAGAGAGAGAGAGAGATGAAAATTAGGTGATGGAGCTTGGCAAGGAATTATGAAGCCACAGAACTAGGGGAGCCAAATGACAACCCAGTTCTGTCAATATGGGGTTTTACAAAAGTTCAAACGCAGCACTTTTCACTGTTCCAGGCCTTCTTTGCCTTTCTCTCCTCCCTCATGTCTTTCCCAACCTCCTTCCATCCTCCCTCTGTTCCCTCCCTCTCTCCCTGTAATCAGAAACCGCTGTGCAGGAAAATGGTGGCCTGCCAGGATCAAGTTTGCTTCTGCCCTTTTAAGGCTAAAAAACAAAGGGGAACATGTCCAACATAGAGGGAGGAAAGGAGGGAGGCTGAAAAGGAGGGCGGGACCATTGGAAGAAGCAGAAGGGAGAGAAAGGAAGTTTGCTTGTAGTTCATGCTTTGAAATGTATGTTGGATATGCTGTATTTTGAAAGAAATTCTGACTGGAAATGTTGCAGCAGTTGGTGTTGCAGAACCTTATGACCTTAATCAGTGATTGAAGCAACAGTTTGTACAGAGTTTTGGGTGTGTCTCAAACACTTAAGGAACTGAAACTTGTATAGTGGTGCTTGCAGATTGACTTCTTTAGAATTATGTATTGGTGTGT
The DNA here is from genome assembly GCA_025084515.1 of Ancistrus triradiatus. Lineage (NCBI taxonomy): Eukaryota > Metazoa > Chordata > Actinopteri > Siluriformes > Loricariidae > Ancistrus > Ancistrus triradiatus. The sequence continues at coordinate 146,751 of JAJAGP010000707.1, read as the reverse complement.
AAATATAACATAATGCTATCAGATTTAGGTCCTAGTCCTAGAAAATGGAAAACTTTTTAGACAAAAGTTATACTGGGCTGTGTATTTAATGAGGCCTGTACATCGGCTTTTAGGAATTTTAGCCAATTCTTATGTGCAGTTGGACAGTTTTGCCTTTGGGATGTTGGCGAGTTTCCTGAACGTCTTTCCATAACATTTCTATTGGATGAATGTCAGAACATTATCCATCTTTAACTATTGTTTGGTGGAACAACTTGTCGTTCTTGCAAATCATTTGGTTGACAGATTTCCTGACGTTTTCCTTTAGAATGTGCTGGTATAAATCTGAATTGATTGTCTGTGATGGCAAGCCATCCTGGCTTAGATGCAGCCCAAAACCATGATACTACCTCCACCATGTTTCATACTAGAAATACTATTTGTATTTTGTAATGCCTTTTTTCTTTTCTCCACTCGCAGCGCTACTCATTTATATTTTGGTCTCATCCTTCCATAGAACTTTTTTCCAGAAGCCTTCTGGCTCATCTCCATGATCTTTTGCAAACCACAGCTGGGCTGTGAGCTGCGTCTGGAGAGCAGTGGCTTTCTCCTTGAAACCCTGCCATGCACTCTATTGTTCTGTGTTCTCTTGATGGTGGACTTGAATGTTGGAAACATTCATGTTAGAAAATGAGGCTTTTAGTTGCCAAGATGCTTTCTTGGTTTCCTTTGACCTTACAGTCTTTCACACACCTTCCTCTTGGAGAGATCTTTGGTTTACCGCTTCTGGTTAATGGTGGTCTTATTGCCTCTTGTTAGATGGCTGGAGTCCAAACTATTTAGGGATGCTTGTAATCCTTTTGAGAGCCTAATTTCTCTTGTTCTTGGCATGATATGCATCCACAACTGTTGTGAAGATCAGCCTTTTAAAGATCCCTGTTTTTCAAATGTAGCAGGATGCCCACGTGCACCTGATTATTTCGATAGATTGAAATCACCTGACTAATTTCACTTTCCAATTAACACCTCTTAGAAGTTGACATCCATTTGCCACTCTTGTACTTGTAATACTGGAACCTTTTAGGTCTCATGACACACAAACTCTGAAGGGTACGCAAACATTTAAGCGCCACTGTTTGCTGTACCCATGACAGACTAGTAGTTTTTTTTTATTGTAATCTTGGATTTAATTTTGTTTTATGAATCAATCATCTAAGATGAAGGCTGATGGGGATAAGGGTGCAGCATGTTCTCAGTGACTCATGTATGTATGCTTATTGGAGTCCAGACTACACGCCAGAACTTGGTGATAAGACTTACTGGAATGTGAGCAATTTCCTCTGACAATCCGGCCCCCCTAACATGCATACACGGCCCTTCTGCGAGCACTAATGCTCCCTTATTTAGCTAAAGTGTTGAAAATTATTCATGTTAAAAGCTCAGGCAACGTGTAGCCGGCTCTGGGTCCTATGCTTACTACTGTAAAATCAGCCCCCATAGAGCTATATCCTTAACTTGTTAATATATATAAATAGGGGACTTGTGAAATGTCCAGGGGGGGGTCAGAGGTGAGGAGGTTTTGCCACTCCAGAGAGCTTATGAATCATGCGCCTATCAAACTCCAAGCGCAGTCATTTGAAACGGCCCATTCAAGATGCCCCAAATATTCAACCACATTCTCTTTATCTCAAACTCTGCAATGCATCTGCACGTCTCTCTTCCTTTTACTGGTCATGCATACATGCCTGAGGAATTTGTCTACTCCTGATCATGGCCAAAAAAGGCCAGAATTTAGTGTAGAGCTTTGCCGCATAGCTTCCGTGATGTTTGTTTGCTAATCTGAATTGGCTGGCTACCCAAACCTCTTCCCAGAATGCGTGTGTGTTTTTAAACACGCAGAATGAACGGGCAAACCGAATGGTTAAGACATCAACTGAAAATAGGATGACCAGGTCAGGTAGTTCAGCCAAAATGATTGGGACAGTAAATTGCATAAGCTGCATGAAATCAAACCCTTAATAAGGAACTGCAACTTTCAAACGAACAATGGACTAAACCAGGGCTGCAACAAGCGACTACCTCGATAGCTGAATGATCTAGCAATTATTGAAATGAGTGATTAATCTCACTAGGAATCGGTTACCAAATAACTCATGTAGCTATCAGCCTTTACATTGTCTTGTTTCATAAGTTTAACTGTGAAGACAAGATGCGTTATTTAAAAATGTCACTTTTAATAACTGTTCCTGCTAATACAACAGAGAAATCGAAGTCCAACACTTTTCCCTTTCAAAATTTCAAACCAATGATGCGCAAAGTAGCAGCGATTTTAAAAATTAACGGAACCAAATTAGTCAATCAGCATCTTTAGCCATAAACATGGTACTTTCAAATTAGAAAATGTTACAGCTCATACCATGAAGTAGGACGGCTTTTAACTAACCGAGACAAATCACCTTCAGTGAGTGAGCTGCTTCAGCGTTGAGGATGTGCTCCCATGCCAGATGAGGTTGGATTTTACAAATGGCACAGCTGACAAACTTTTTTGGGTTTAAGTGTTAAATGCTGGCACTTTTGAGCAGTGTTTGAGGCTGCCATCACCCTCACGTTAACTCCCCAGTAAGTGGTAGTGACAAACATGAAGTCACCATCTAATCCACTATTAAATTAATTGGCAACTAATTTATTAGTTGGCTAAGTGCATTAATCGTTTCACCCCTAGACTAAACCAAACTATCATAGATGCCGCATAGGTCATGCACAACTGACACACAAGCATGTAGTTGGAAATGTAATCAGTAGCTTGCAGTGATGGCCAAAAGTGTGCTGATGTGGCAATAAACAATAGTCAATCAACAAACATCTGCAGTCTTGCATCAAAAGAGTTTTCAGGGATTTGTGAAATGTCTATGGGATATAAAGGGAATAACTGAGAAACATGGCATTGTTTAGGCCTGTTCATATCAAGTATAAAGCCATATTTCTGGACAGACCACTCTAGAACAATGCCTGGTTCTGTTTAACTACCTCGGTTTCCGCTGATAATCTAGTGTTCTTGTAAGGCCAACACTAAATTTTGGTGTCAGTGTGAAGTCGGTGTACGCTAACGAAGCATGGTTTTCAGCATGCAGTACTCTGGTTAGCAGTATACAGTCTGGAGGTGTTGGCCGCACCCTTTCTTCAGTGTGGCTCATCAGACGCATGCCTCTGATCCGTCAAACAAGCACCGACCTGTTTACCACAAATTGACTTCCCCACTCACACACCCTCTGCCTGTGTCTCCATCTGCATTTGTCACTGATACAGACTCATGAGTTATCATGTAGTCTGCTCAGCCATAAGCACATGACCCTGCTTTCTCACACACTTTTCCCCTGACTATTGTGCTGTAATAACTTTTGGAAATAATAAAAATTCTAACATGTTCTCCGCTTCCCTTAACCACATTGGAACCCTCCCTTTTTTCTGGGCCATAATTTCTTCTTTTTTGCCCTCTGACCCAAAAACATGTCAACTTGCATTATCCTTAAAGACAATTGATCTGAAACAGTCAATTTATCAGAGACCAAGGTTAATTCCAGCAAACCTTGAAGGGGTTGTTGTGGTTTGTGGACAGCACTCTGGAAAATGAGGACCAATGGAAAACTGCTTTACATAATGAGGATGGAGTATGAGAAGCGTAGGCAGGACAGTGAGCTGGAAGAGGTGTTGGGAAACGTGTATTGTTTGTGTTTAAGGCTTTGTCTGTCACCAGGTGATGTACTGGTGGGATCAATATTGTCTTGCCCTAGAAGTCTGGAGTCAGACAAATGTAGGGCCTTGACTAAAAGATCGTAGTCATTTAGATAGCACTTTTTTAGTGGAGCATTGTCTCAACAGCTTCATCTGGGCTCAAAGCCCTAATTTAACAGACCTGGGCTGACAGTGGTAAGGAATTTTGTTTTTTGTTTAAAGGAATGAACCTTGGAAGGGCCAGCTGTGGGTCATTAGTTTTCATACCTGTTATCCAACTCAGTTTCTGAAAGTTGGGGTGTAAAGTGAGAACCAGCTCAATCCATCAACCCATCCATCACTTTGCTCTAGTATGTAAATAGTAGATGAAATTGTGGTCTTGTTTCATAGTGTTGAATTGAGCCGTTTGGCCCAGTTGGGTGGGGCATTCAGGTGTTGGATGAAAGGTATGTTCTCCAGAGAGAATGGAACGGTCTGTAGTAGAAATCCATGCTTGATAAGAGTATTCTATTGGAGGTTAAACCAAGATGGATACGTTATGACTACTTAATGTTACATTGGCTTTGGAACCGAGGAACTCTGGTTAGTGGTGCTCAGAAGGTTGGGTGTGTGCGCTATAGAGATGCAGAGATAAGGAAGTGTGATTACTAATCATGACTAATGTCACTTGTTGCTGGGATACCGCTTATGCAAGTTGTTTTTAAATCTGGGTGGAGCAGAACTGAACCGTGTTCTGCTTTTGTTGGTCTGTAGGTGTTTGGTTATCCTAGGCTTTTCTCTATAGTGGGGATTTAACAGGGTCTTCTGCAGAGGCAATGTGTTTTGTCTTTTGAGAAAGGCAGGTTAGGTTGTGCCAACAAAACTGAAGTTAAATCATGGGGTCTCTAACCCTCATCATCCATCCATGTGATGAATCGGAGAAAGATTCTGAACTGTGAGAACTGCTACACAGATGGATAAGATTTCCATTGTTTGAAAACCTTGTTTAAAAGTCACTTATCCTGAAAATGAATTCCCTTATTCTAAAATGATATTCATCTGTGGACAGTGTCTTAAACTGGAGGCCTGAATTTTGTAACTTCTATATAGGGTGGAAATGTCACTCCTCAAATTTTCAGTTTAATTTAATTAAGCTAACAAGTTTAGTCTTTTGTAAAATGTTGCACAGAATGTTAATTTCCCACGGGTGTGAAATGTGCTGGCACCTGATGGAAAGTCCCTAGCATTGTCTGCTGGCACAATGACCTACAAGTGATAAATTCTTGTAACAGTTTGAGTATTTCTGTTTTAACCCCACCAACGCTCCCTGCCACATGGGAAGAGTGAGAAGTTTTAAAGGTTCAAACACTTGACGTGCTCTGACGAGCAGGACCAGCTGTAACACTTATCGCTCCAAGTTTTTCCAAAGTAAAGCTTTAGCATATGGGAATGCCTCTGGTGCTGGTCTACTTATCAATTTTTGCAGATATGCAACCTGGTACTAACATTATCAGTCTGATGGTCAACTTGGACCTAAAAATTGACTTAACACTCTGCTTTATACAGAAATTACACCAGCTATATTTGGTGCTAAAAGAAATGAAATTGAAGTTATATAATGACTGTAGTTGGTTTGTTTAACTCCCATGGCTTGAAGAGAAAAATTCTTTGCTATATTTAGCCAGAACAGCTTTGCTGCATGTTGTGCAATGGTCAAGTTGCGTGCACAAAATTCACTCAAGTCTTTTGGCATAGTTGCTGCTTTCCTTCATAGAATTCAAAGCTACTACCAGGGTCAGAAAACGATCATACAATAAGGAGAAAATGCATTGGTTTACCTGGTTCTGGTTGTAAAATATCTCCTGTCTGTCTTCTGGATATGCATGCATGAGTGATATAGCAATGGGAGTTGTCCACTAGTTAACTGATTGAGGGTTGTTCTGTGACAGATAAACATTAAAATCCTAAGTTGAATCACCAAATCAACTTTGGCAGCCATTAATATACCTGGCTGGCCTGCCCAAGTAAAGTCTGTGGGGTGGGGGGGGGAAACATGTTTTAATTTGAACAGCTCTATAAACTGCAGTGATATAAACCAGAGAACAGTTAATTAAACCATGTCAGTAGGTGCTATGGGACAAAACATTTCTCAGTCAACTGTTATTCGACAGGACCTCAAATGGGACAGAAGCACTAACAGCTTTTAAGCTGCCACAGAAGCTGCTATCTGTTTTACACAGCTACAATACGATCTTATTACTTTGTCCATTTCTGTCTGGTTCAGCTCTGCAACTTGATCTACAGTGCATTAGGACTGTGGTAGCCTAGCGGGTAAGGTACTGGGCTATGGACCAGAAGGTCCAGGGTTCAAATCCCACCTCTGCCAAGCTGCCACTGTTGGGTCCTTGAGCAAAAACCTTAACCCACAATTGTTTGGATTGTATCAATTGTAAGTCGCTCTGGATAAGGGCGTCTGCTAAATGCTGGAAATGTAAATGCATTAACAAGTGAACAGAAAACCACTGGAAATGCCAGCTCACCAGCCTCAGACCTGTATTAACCCACAGTAGAGTAGGTGAAATCACAACAACCCTTCAGACTCTAGTTAATCTCCATTCCAGTTTTCCCTACAAAGTGGAAACCATGAACAGTGGTCCCAAATTGCTGCACCACTCAACACCTGCATATCCTCCCCCCCAGGGCCATGATCCTCCTAAACCAGGGTTCTTCCCACACAGAACTGCATTTTAAGACTTTGCACATGTAATACACTAATACTGTGTTCACTCCAAGGCAACAGGAATATGTATAGATACTGAATATGAAAATGTTTCCCTTGAATACCCTGTACTTTTTTTGTTCAGAATAGCCTTTTTATAGGTTTGTATATATCACTCCACAACCACCACTGTGCACAAACAAGGTTGGATTTTTTTCCCAACTTTGCCAGCTCTTTGTACTCACTTTGGCCAAATGTTTTCTGGTATACTGCCCATATCTTCTGCATTTCTTCCATTGCTGTCAATCCTTCAGGGATCATGTGCTGGATATACATCATGCCTTCTCATTCCTTCCTGAACCTCGTTTCTTCTCATTTGTGTCCACAGACAGTAAAGCCATAGTGGATGGGAACCTGAAGCTGATCCTCGGGCTGATATGGACACTTATCCTGCACTATTCCATCTCTATGCCCATGTGGGATGAGGAGGAGGACACAGATGATGCCAAGCAGAAAACCCCCAAGCAAAGGCTCTTGGGCTGGATCCAGAACAAGCTTCCTGAGCTGCCAATCACCAACTTCAGCCGTGACTGGCAGTCAGGCAAAGCCCTTGGAGCTTTGGTGGACAGTTGTGCCCCAGGTGAGTGAGTTCAAGAGGGGGTTGTGAAGATGGACTGACGGTTCAGTCAATTGACTAATTTATCAACTATGGTGGGGTTTAGGGTTATTTTAAATTTGAGATGGTTTACATATTTGTGAAATTTGAGCAAGAACTTGGCTCTTTAAATGGGTGATCCCTGACCCTGGTCCAGGTTGCTGGGGAGGCTCTAGAACCTGGGCACCGGCAGAATTGCACCCTGTACATGGTGCCAGTCCATTGCAGTTTCAGGAATGCAGGCTTTGTCTTTATCTACTGAGCCTAAATCAGTTTCAACTCAGTTGCTGCTAATCTAACTTCAGATAGAATTATGCAGTGCTGTTTTTTTTCTGTGGTTTCTGATCAAATGTCTGTCACCCCTCAGGTCTGTGTCCAGACTGGGACTCGTGGGATCAGACGAAACCTGTGGACAATGCACGGGAGGCAATGCAGCAAGCCGATGAGTGGCTGGGTGTTCCTCAAGTAATTAATTCCATTTATTAGTGCCTAGAGATGCTGTGTTGTGCAGTATTGTTGACAGCTGTGTTGTAGATCTGTGTTTAGGCTACTAAAGAGATTTTGTCAACTTGAATTTCAGAGGCTTAAGTCGTCTTAGCAAGGATTTAAATACCTGCATCATGGTAAAGATTAAAACGGCTTTTTTTTGTGCAGAGACGGAAGGAAAAGAAGAGTTGCAAACTTTTGAAAACATTTTGTACCTCACAAGGAATGATCTCTAAACACTGCACAATGATTTATGTTCTAGTTACTGATAGTGTTGCCAAGACCAGGACTGGAACAGAGTACAAGTCAGAACAGACACTTAGTAGTTGAGTCAGTTGATACTGGTAGTGGCTGAAACACGGGCTAGATTTTAATCATACAAGAATTAGACTATATAATATATAAAAAAAGATATTGATGCGTTAATTTATCATACATCTTGTCAAATTTAACAATGTATAACCTAATTATTTTATTACTGTCTGTCAAACTAATGTAATGTAACTTGGAAGCAAATGATCATTTCCCTTCTCTCAAACTTAAACCAAAGCCACCACAGACAACTGAATATAGAAACCTCATTCTATCATACCCTCAAACAAAACCTATACCAAGTAAAGCGAGCAGGTGACAATGCGTACTTGCAATCTCAACCTCAGACGATTCAAAATAACATGTGTTCATTGATTGGATACTGAATGAGAAGTGGTAACTTTTCTCTGGTAGCTGTTCTGAGTGCAGATTTTATTCTCTTTGGATGGACTGTTGATATTCAGTTACCTCCTAGACGCGTTGAACTCTTGTCTCGGTCTCAAGTTAAGGTGGACTTGGAAATTGAGACAAGCAGAGTCCTAAGGATTTCAAGACTGAGACCACTCGTTTTTCGTCTTGAGAACGAACACGAGCACTACAACGCTAGCTGGTGTTGAAATGGAAGCATTTTTATGCTGGTAGTAGAACACTTTGCAGAAAACCACCACTTAACAACCACAATCACTGACTTGTCTGGTATAACATCTTGATGGAATTCCTGATAGAAGTGAGGGTTGTTAACCTGATACCCAGTTACAGACGTGAGGCTGGTCGATGGGGTTGTGTAATGGGCTCTCTCTTTTGGTATTTGTTCCTAAAGTGGTGCCTTGCGTGCTTTCAGTTGCGAGCGTGGTTAGTGAAGTTTCCTGCTGTCGCGTGTCATGCTCACCAGCTCATGCCACAGACTGGCGTGTGGTCTTGTCTTGTACCCGTCTCCTAGGAGTTAGTGCCTGTTATGACTCACTTGTACAGACATGTTTTGTGTCTAAGTCACATGTCTGGTCTGTTTCCTCTCCACCAGGTTATCACTCCAGAGGAAATTGTTGATCCCAATGTGGATGAGCACTCTGTCATGACGTACCTGTCACAGTTCCCCAAGGCCAAGCTAAAGCCTGGTGCTCCACTGCGCCCTAAACTGAACCCCAAAAAGGCTCGTGCCTATGGACCAGGTACTGTAGTGACATGTATCTGAAGTCTTCCAATTGCTAAGCTCCATGAAGTCATATTTTGTAGGATTGTGTACAGTATGGGAATTGCAGGATTTCTGCTGTTGTGTTCAGGCGTTGAGCCTACTGGTAATGTGGTGATGAAGAAGGCTCTGTTCACCGTGGAGACCATCAGTGCAGGCCAGGGAGAGGTGCTGGTTTATGTCGAGGATCCAGCTGGCCATCGGGAGGAGGCTAAAGTCACAGCCAACAATGACAAGAATCGGACTTACTCGGTAGTCTATGTTCCCAAAGTCACTGGGCAACATAAGGTAAATGCAGACTACATAAATGTAAAGTTTACTTCCCTTAGTAGCCTGGTGTGATATTTTTACCAGTTAGACACCTGACTGCACTCTGCTTTTTAGGTGACAGTGCTGTTTGCTGGGCTGCATATCTCAAAAAGCCCATTTGAGGTGGATGTGGGGATGGCACAGGGAGATTCTAGCAAGGTCACTGCCCAGGGACCAGGCCTTGAGGCTGTGGGCAACATCGCCAACAAGTCCACCTACTTTGACGTCTACACTGCTGGTAATCAGTCCCCTCATAATAAATCATTGTTCTTAGGGTAGGAGGAAGGCACTTTTTGTTCATTTAATCCATGTATCCATCTTCTGTTGGGGAATTTAATGTTTTAAAAAATGTCTTAGGTGCTGGAATGGGAGAAGTGGAGGTGGTAATCATGACCCTACTGGCAAGGAAGGACACAGTGGAGTGCCTTGATGAGTTGGATAAAGGCAACAGCAGAGATACCCGATGCACCTACAAGCCCCACTCAGGAGGGCCAGCACACTATCTACGTAACATTTGCTGGCGGTCAAATCTCCAAGAGCCCCTACACAGTCAGTGTGGGAGAGGGTGAGCAGCCATGGCAGTGGGAGAAAGTGGATGTGGTTTGAGGCTCATAATTTAAAGAGGAAATACTGCCAAGTCTGTTGCTTTCTCCTCACTTATCTCCCTGGCTGTTTTTTTCTTCAACTGTCTCCTGTTAACTGTCTCCTCCTGAAGGACAGCTGTCATCTGATTTCTCTTCCTCTCTCTTTGGATCAACCTCCTGGCCTCTGCCATTTCCTGTACCCTCGGATCGGTGTTGGGTACTAACTCTTTCCTGTTGGTCTGCTGCACTTTATTTGTGTATCATGACGTAGAAATAGATTTTGGAGTTTGGGTAAGTAGATTTTTTGAAGTTTGGGTACTTTGTAACGTTAGCGGATTCACATTTTAATACAGTAGCCGTTTGCGTTGCTAGGAACAAGTGACCGCACTTGCCTCCAGCTAATATCACATGTCTGATGTTCTTAGCTCATAGCCTTTTCCTCTTGCTATACATGGTACGGGCCTAGTAGAAGATATGCAGCCTAGTTCTGCCTCTACAAAATTTCCTGCCCCAACATGAGAATCCTCACACCATTCAGAGCATGAAACTTGGCCACCATGTTTGCATGTGATCCAATGTAGTAATTGAGTATCTCTGTCCATTTTCAGCCTGGTAACCCCAGTTCTGTGCAAAGCCAAGACGCGGTTTGCAGCCCAAGGGCCTGCGGGTCAAAGAGGGTGCAGAGTTCAAGGTTTACACCAAAGGAGCTGGCACTGGAGACTTGAAGGTCACCATTAAAGGGCCAAGTGAGTAATGTTATAATGCAACTGAAAGGATGGCTAGTATGTTTTAATCATGTCCATAAAATCTGTTATGATTATTACAGAGGGTCTGGAGGAGCCTTGTAAGAAAAAGGATTTGGGTGATGGTGTCTACAGCTTTGAGTATTATCCCACTACACCTGGAAATTACATCATCACAATCACCTGGGGTGGTCAGAACATTCCTCGCAGGTTTGCATATTATGGCTACAATTTGTACTACCATATGTCAGAAGTATGAACAAAAAAGATGTTTCCTGGTCACTAGTTCTGTATAGAATACTATTTGGGGTCCTAATAAGATGTCACAATAGAACATGGACAACACTTACTCCAACAGAAGAGTACTACTTGCAATAGGACAGGCACAAACGCTCTAGAATGCCACCTGCAGCTTGTTGTAATAAGTAGCGGAAAGTCGTATACACACCAGTAACTAGCACAAGTTAGAATGGCCACTAGTTCAAACTCGAGCTAACTTAAGCAAGCAAGCACACGCCTGGTAAGGTAGTTGCATGAATGACGAAGTTCCACTCTAACTCCTGCCTCTTCTCGTTTATACCCAGTGTTGATTAGCTGTTGAGGTGACTAGCCAAAGTTAAGATGTATTTTCTATTATAATTTAAGACCTTGGTCACTGAAGCAAACATGTTGGTCAGATGGTCGTTAAATGGCACTTACCTGTTTATGTTCAATCATGATTTAATGGTAGATAATTACACACCTCTAAGCATGGCTGTATTATCACTAATCACGACTTGGTGAAATGCTGGCTCTCGTTTCTTGAACATGAGCTGTTTGAGCTTCTGCCATCTTCAGTAAATATCCGAAAGGAATCACAATGGATGCATCAGTTATGTAGTTCTAGCAGATGTTTCACACACCTCCAGTAGGTGGCGGCAACGCACCAAAAAATTGGTATGCCAATCGCCATTTGTATTAGAATAAGGAATGTGTGGTGGATATCTGTATGATAGTAGTGTGTAGGTCGTATACTATTGTGGTGCATTACGGGTAATTTGGTGAAATGACCAAAAAAATTGATTGTCCACTGAATTCAGATGGCACTACAAAGACATCTACTCCTGTATGAGTTGGGGGATGGGGATTGAATTCAGACACCCATAGACTACGCCTTGTTTTAAATCACTTGCCTTCTGTTTCCTGAAACTCAGCCCATTTGAGGTGAAAGTCGGCAGTGAGGCTGGGCCACAGAAGGTGCGTGCTTGGGGCCCAGGCTTGGAGGGTGGCATTGTGGGCAAGTCGGCTGACTTCGTGGTTGAGGCAGTTGGAGATGACGTTGGCACACTGGGTTAGTTTTGGCAACCGTCTCTAATTCTCCCTTAAAGCACTAATGTTTAATGATGGGCCGCACTACAGGGCAGCCAAATTAATCCGTCATGACTGAAACTGGTCCCCGACTCCTTCAGGTTTCTCTGTGGAGGGTCCATCTCCAGCAAAGATTGAGTGTGACGATAAGGGCGATGGCTCCTGTGATGTGCGTTACTGGCCTACAGAGCCAGGCGAGTACGCAGTGCATGTGCTCTGTAAGAATGAGGACATCCAGCACAGCCCCTTCATGGCTGAGATCAAACCTGCACCGGAAAGAGACTTTTATCCTGATAAGGTACAGGAAACAAGTCTGAGGATATTGGTTAAACAAGAAAACAAAAACTACCAACTGCCCAAAATGCAGTTTTTGTGCTTATGTTAATCGTCTACATTGTGTAGGTCAAGGCCTATGGCCCAGGCCTCGAGAGCAGTGGTTTGGCTGTTGGTAAAGCAGCAGAGTTCACAGTGGATGCCAAGCAAGGAGGAAAAGCTCCTCTAAAGATTCAAGCACAGGTATGGTGCCTTTCTCTATGCAAGTATTGAAATGAGTATTTGCTGACATGTTGCAGTAGTTAAATTATACACTGATTCAAAGTTCAGTCTTTAAGCATGTTAAAGTGAATAAAGCAAAATTCAGAGATGGACAATGAACACAGCATGAAGTAAAATTTATAGCTTGCGTTTCACATTTTTTCACGAAGGCACATTTACATAATGCTTGTTCCACATAAATATTGCATTGAATGACAACGTGCTCACATTACACAAGCACATATGCACCCATTCCACAGATAAGCAGGCAAGAGAACGTCCTCTGCTATTTTTCTGATGCTGAAATTGGGCGAGGTTTGAGTATATAGAACAAGCATTCCCCCCCCATTGTGAATAGTTCACAAAGCTGCACCTAAACATTGTGTTGTTGCTGGGTTGCAGCATTTCCTTTTAGTTAACTCTGTCCTGTTGATACCAAATGGAGTCTTGCTAGAAAACGTTGGCTTTTATTTATTTATTTATTTATTTATTTTTTTGTGTATCATATTGGTCATTGTGAAAGCAGCAATGTTGCTGCTTACTTGCCAGAAATATAGCAGGTGGCCTTTTTTCCTAAAATTAGAATTTGGAAGTGTTAAGACATGATTTCACTTTCTGTACTGTACCAAACATGCACAAGCAGGCATCAGTTACCCCATTAGTGTATGTGGATGGTGTAAATTGCTCAGACAGGTTACTAAGTGGCAGAAATTCACCAGTCCACCAGTGTGTGGACAGCCCTTGAGCATTGCTACATAACTGATCTGATCTATTTTCAGGACCGAGATGGAAACCCAGTGGACGTGCAGGTTAAGGACAATGGAAACGGGACCTACAGCTGCAGCTACACCCCCCGCAAACCCCTCAAACACACAGTCATGGTGTCCTGGGGTGGAGTCAACATCCCAGAAAGCCCCTTTAGGGTCAGTTGGTGCAGAAAACCGAAGGCTTGCTCTTGCATGGTGTATAGATCCATACAAGGTGCTTGATAGTCCTGGTTCTTGTTTGTAAAGTTTTGTCTGCATTTTTTTTTTTTTACCTGTAGATGAACATTGGAGCTGGTTGCCATCCTAATAAGGTGAAAGTGTCTGGACCTGGTGTTGCCAAGACTGGTCTGAAGGCTTATGAGCCGACCTACTTCACTGTGGACTGCTCAGAGGCTGGCCAGGGTATTTATCTTTTTTGTGAGGTTCTTCCCTTCTCTTGTTCTCTCTCTATAATGGCTGTGTTCCGTGTATGCCCATGTCTCTGTAGGTGACATCAGCATTGGCATTAAGTGCGCTCCTGGAGTGGTGGGTCCAGCTGAGTCGGATATTGACTTTGACATCATTAGGAATGACAATGACACATTCACAGTTAAATACACTCCCCCAGGAGCTGGCAGCTACACCATCATGGTCTTGTTTGCTGATCAGGTAGTGTTTGCCAATATTTTGCCCCTTTCTTCCCCAGTGTGCTTCTGGTGTCTAATTCCTGTTTGTTTTTTGTTTTTTGTTTTTTCCCCAGCCTATCCCTCTGACTCCCATCAGAATTAAGGTGGATCCCTCTCATGATGCAAGCAAGGTCAAAGCAGAGGGACCTGGTCTCAACCGCACGGGTGAGAAGCTGGAAGCTGCTTAGTTTAATCAAAATTTGTACAAAAGATTATTTAAGCTCCATGAACCTTTTCCATCACGCCCACCCCTCAGGTGTAGAACTGAACAAACCCACTCATTTCACCGTGAGTACTAAGGGAGCAGGCAAAGCTAAGCTGGATGCTCAATTCACTGGCCAAAACAAAGGAGAAGCAGTGCGGGACTTTGATATCATCGATAACCATGACAACTCCTACACTGTCAAATATACACCAGTGCAACAAGTAAGGACAGCTTTGTGCTGAAATTAAAATCATATCTCAATACTTGATTGCAAGTCATTGTAACTCAGGTTGAAAGTTGCCTCTGACACAAGACCATCTGTTTGTATTTTTTAGGGTAATTTGGGTGTGAACGTGACATATGGAGGTGACTCTATTCCCAAGACTCCATTTACTGTGCCTGTAGCACCTTCCCTGGATCTGAGCAAGATTAAGGTTGCAGGCCTCGGAGACAGTATGTCATTAGAGCTCCATTTCCCTTGCATCAGTAACCAGTAATTATGATGCTGTGTGGTGACTGATTCGATTTCGGTTCTGTTTTTAGAATTGACCGTTGGAAAAGATCAGGAGATTACAGTTAAATCAAAAGGCGCAGGTGGTCAGGGTAAGGTTGGCGCAAAGGTAACCGGACCAGGTGGTAAAGCAGTGCCCTGTAAGGTAGAGGCAGGCTTGAGCCCAGAGACCAGCCAAGTTCGATTCATCCCCAGAGACAAGGGACCCTATGAGGTGGAACTCACTTATGATGGGGCACCCATCCCAGGAAGTCCTTTCCCAGTGGAGGCGGTGGCTCCGACTGATCCATCCAAGGTTTGGGCAAATTGCGTTTTGACTGTAATCAACTTTCCACACTGGGGACAATTCTCTTGAACAAATCTCTCGTGCACTTCAGGTCCGCTGCTCTGGTCCGGGATTGGAGCGAGCTAAAGTTGGTGAAACCGGTCAATTTGTGGTCGACTGCACAAACGCTGGCCCTGCTGAGCTGACCATTGAGATCATCTCTGATAATGGAACTGAAGCCGAGGTACATATCCAGGATAACGGAGACGGAACGTACACAATCACTTACATCCCGCTGTATCCTGGAGCCTACACCCTCACGATCCGCTATGGTGGCCAAGATGTGCCGAACTTTCCTTCAAGGCTCAATGTGGAGCCAGCTGTTGAAACTAGTGGAGTGAAAGTCTTTGGACCTGGAGTTGAAGGAAAAGGTAGGGTATCTGGAGACAAATGCCATAATGGGTTGCTTTTGTTGGTGTAAGTGAATTAATGGTGCTTGACTTCATAATTTTAACCTTTTTTATAATATTTCTGGTCCGCAGGAGTTTTCAGAGAGGCTACCACAGATTTCACTGTTGATGCTCGTGCCCTTACAAAAACCGGAGGCAATCATATCAAGACTTGCATCAACAACCCATCTGGTAACCAAACTGAAGCCCTTATCAGAGACCAGGGAGATGGTACCTACAAAGTAGAATACACTCCCTATGAAGAAGGTAAAGTGTTGTCTGTACCATGAATATAATTAGAAATGCATGTCTCACGATCTTTATTTAACCAAGTTTAACGTTACCCTTGTGCTATGCCGGCAGGTCCTCACAGCGTGGAGGTTTCCTATGACAACTCCCCAGTTCCAAACAGTCCATTCCGTGTGGCCGTGACAGAAGGTTGTGATCCAGCACGTGTGCGTGTCCATGGCCCAGGACTGCAGGGTGGCATCACCAACAAACCTAACAAATTTACTGTGGAGACTCGGTTAGTGGTCAGCATGCAATTTCAGTGCCACTCTGTTTAGTCGACTTTTGCCTCTTGACATTTTTTTGTCCTCTTGTCTGTTCAGTGGGGCTGGTACAGGAGGATTGGGTCTGGCCATGGAGGGTCCTTCTGAGGCCAAGATGTCCTGCACTGATAACAAAGATGGCAGCTGCTCTGTAGAGTACATCCCATATGAGTCAGGAACATACAACCTTAATATTACCTATGGAGGCCAACCAGTCACTGGTTAGTGCTTTCCTAACATGTTTGTGTGTACAGGTGTATGCCATTGACTGAACATTGCCATAGTAACATGAGTGGTACTCTACCATCTACTCAGCATCTGTCACTACATTTTTAGTTTGAAAATTAAGAAAATGTACTGATACATTGGTACCTCGATTCTCGACCACCTCGAAATTCATCAAATTTGGTTCTCAAAGCGTTTTGGCCAGAAATGTCTTGGTCCTCGTCAGCTGCTCGGATGTCAACGCACTTGCTTAAACTTCTGAGTCGAGCCACGTGACTCGTTTCAACCAAAATTCGATTCATGATTCGGTACAAAGTGATTCAGGTTCACAATAGCCTGATGTCTGGCTGCTGTGTTTATCATGCTTTTCTTTATTTTCACATCTACAGTACTGGATTCCTAGTGCAAATGGTCTGTCCTAAAATGGTGAATTTATAAGAACCAACCGAAAGCAAAAAGGGAATTGAATGCTGAAGAACACAGGCTGCAGTTAGCTTAACAGCTCTGCAGCTGAATCTTCATCTACAGGCACCATAATGTAACTGCAGTCATTTAAGGTGGACCAGAAAATGTGAATAAGCCAACTACAGCCTCTTCTGTGCTGTGATGCACAACAATCGTTAAACTCCCTAGTTCGTTACACTTGACTAATGATGGATTTGATGGACACCTTTACAGTACAATTCCATTTAATGCATATAATGCCTTGTACTATGTGGGTTTTCTGGGGTCTGGAATAGTTTGCTTGGAGTTGATTGGCAGTTAATGGGCACATTTAGCAATTATTCATTCTTTCCCTCCCTTTTTGCTCTTACAGGAAGCCCTTTCTCTGTGCCAGTCCATGATACTGTTGATCCCACAAAGGTTAAGTGCCAAGGTCAGGGTCTTGGCACCAATGTACGGGCTAACATCCCTCAGGTCTTTACTGTGGATGCCAGTAAGGCAGGAGTAGCTCCTCTGCAAGTCAGAGTACAGGGGCCAAAAGGTAAGAGTACTTATTTCGTTGTGACCAATGTAATTTGACGATCACCGTGAATGTTATTTGGACCATTCTGCATGTGTTCTATAGGTGTCGTGGAACCGGTCGAGGTAGTGGATAATGGAGATCAGACTCACAGTGTGAGTTATGTGCCCACCAGAGAGGGGCCTTATTCTATTAACGTACTGTATGCTGATGAGGAAATCCCACGCAGGTACGCATCCATATCACAGTGGTTCTCAATACTGCAAGCTTGGCCCGGCAATGCAACCAGAATGTTTCGGTTCCACTGTTATTTGAGAAAACATCCATGTCTTACTTGTTGGGAATGGTGTCCTTATTGTACTAATGTCACTACTGAATGATGCAGCTTTATTAAGGTGTGTCATAACATGTACTATACTGTGCTAAAGTATTAGGCCACTTAAATTGGATTGCCATGGTTTTTTGCAACAGTATAATAACCATGTCACTTCCTCAGTCTCTATTAGAATACAACCAGAATACAGAACTTGTATGCATAAAACTGAAAACACAGTAGCTTCTGTAGGCTACAGTGGCAAGTATGTAATGGCAGCATCTGGTGCTTCATCTGGATACCAAGTTGACCCTTCTACAGTCTGAAGGAGCTTATAATGGTCTTACTGGAATGGTAGTGGCCAAGAAACAATTCAGAAGATCGGTGGAAGAGTCGGTCTGAAATTTATATAGCCGTTATACCATTGCTAAAACAACAACCAGTGGTGGCCTAAAACTTTTGCATAGTACTATAGATTAAGATGTTTGGAGGGAACTGCTAAAAGTTTTGATGTTTAATGTCACATAGAGAGCAGATGGAGCTGATAGTTGGGGGAGCAGACAATACTTTGCCTTTGCTAACCAAGAGGCTAAGAGCATTTGGAGTGGATAATGACCTAGTAAATGATCTGATCTTTATTCCTGTTTTATGTACTTTACCGTGGTGTGTCTCTCTCCTTTCCAGCCCTTATAAGCTAAAGGTTCTGCCCACACATGATGCCAGTAAAGTGCGTGCCAGTGGCCCTGGTCTCAATACCACCGGTGTGCCTGCCAGCCTGCCAGTAGAATTTACCATTGATGCCAAGGATGCAGGAGAGGGACTTTTGGCTGTACAAATTACCGTAAGTGCCAGGGTATCCCCAAAAAGTCACCATGAAACTCTTAGAATACTTCAAGTCATGCTGGTTAGTGGTTTAAAAAAAAAAAAAGTTGATAGCATATTAATTCGTGTTTCAGGACCCAGAAGGAAAGCCCAAGAAAGCCAACATTCGTGATAACCAGGATGGGACGTATCTGGTCTCCTATGTGCCAGACATGACTGGTCGGTACACCATTCTCATTAAGTATGGAGGAGATGAAATCCCTTATTCCCCATACCGTATCAGAGCTGTCCCTACAGGAGATGCCAGCAAGTGCACAGTCACAGGTAGGCCTCCCTGGTAACAACTGTCTCAAGATTAATGTACTGTGTGAAGCACTGTCTACACATTATACAGTCCCCTCCACAATCATACTCACCCCTGTTGAAGGCGGGTGGAAAAAGGTTATAAGAAATTTACTTTTTGGAGATTTGGCTTAATCTTGCACTGGAAAAAAGAAAAATCCCATCTTTAATTGAAGTAAGTTCAGTCTGAGGGGAAAACCTCAACTGTCAATTTTATTTTATTTTTTTAATGAACCATATGTGCCATGAAAGAGGGAAGTGCACAAGAGGACATTGGACGATCTGTAGAAATTCTATAAAGAGAAATGGTCTGAAATATGCAGTGCAGTATTGTCCAACCTTATAAGCTGTTCAAGAAGCCTTGGTGCTGTTTTATTGGTAAAGGAAGGTTGTACAAAGTGTTAAAAGCAGTAGTGCCAGTTGTAGCACGTGGTTTTATGGGACTATGGTTGCCTAGCGGGTAGGGTACTGGACTATGGACCAGAAGGTCCAGGGTTTAAATCCCAGCTCTGCCAAGCTGCCACTGTTGGGTCCTTGAGCAAGGCCCTTGACCCACAATTGCTTGGGCTGTAAGTCACTCTGGATAAGGGTGTCTGCTAAATGCTGTAAATGTAATGTAAATGTTAATGATTAGTTCTTGGTGAGGGCCTTTAGTACCCATTTCTCTTTTTTTCTGCTTGGACTAAATTAGCTTTTTGATTCTTCTCAGTTTTCAGAGTGAGATTAAACCAATTAACCAAAATGTGAATTTCTTCAGCTGTTTACTACAATAATTCTGGAGGGGACTGTACATGTACAGTTTAGGTTAAATGTAGTGGTAAATGTCCTAGACAAAGTCATGCTTGTGTATATTTATACACAACTACAGTTTCTTAAAATTAGGTTTTCTTAAACTGACAATATATTGTTACATTAAATTGGGGGAGAATAAAATAATCTGTACTACAATGGCTGTATTAATTGTCGTTATGGAACTAGTGGAAACCAAGTTTTGTTGGCCCAGTTTAGCATCCATTTGAGATTTGGAATGCACTGCACCTTTAGATGCCCATAAGAAAATTTGACTCCCATTCCTGACATCACTCACCTTTTTGTGCAGAGCTGCTCACAATCCCAACACACTTTATTCACCACTTATTTTAAATGCCTTCTCTTTGAGCACATTTGTTGTATTTTGGTTCTGATTTTTACTTTTCACTTTCTGCTTCTCACGGCTCTCAGTCTCAATCGGAGGTCATGGTTTGGGTAAGCGCTTTGAAAATGTCTTGCTCTGAACTCGGTTCTTATTGCATGTGGAATGGCATCATCATGCTTTTTGACCGCTGTCTTCGTGAACATGTAGCTTTTGTCGACCATTAACACGCTAGAAATATTTCATACTATGAACTCTTATGGGTGTTTTCGGATCAGGGCCCATCTTACTCGGTCTTTCTTTGACATAATGGCATGTCCTATTTATAGAGATGGACTAAACACTAACTTGAGCCTGATTTCCGTATGCCTGTATGGTGGAATGTCGAGGTTACTAAAAGTAATCAGAATGGGATATTTCCATATGACACGAGCTGTCGTGTATTAATGATGGGGATATAACACTTGGACAACTGTGGTAGCAGACAGTCTTTAGCACGTGAGATTAAACACAATTAGTTATTTTGAATTGGCTCTAAATTTTCCATGAACAGTTAAATGGATACATTTTGGTATGTTTTGTAGGGGTGTCACGGTGCAGAAATGTGAGTGTGCATCATAGAAATCAGTCTTTTCATTACACAATCTAATGCATTTGCAATTTTTGAACACCAGGGGGTGCAATCATGTCATGCTCCAGTATGCATTTTCAAAACTTTATTTACAGCAGCCTTTTTTTTTTTTTTTTTTTTTAAATACAAGGAAAGTACATATTTTGACTTATTCTTCAGAAATAAAGGAATGTATACACTTGGTTTTTTAAGATGTGGTGAAATGACTAGAACATCTTTCTGGTCATTTTCTTTTAATTGCAGGGGACAAGTGGGGTTTTTAAAATAAACATTCAAGATAATGTGCATTCATAGTATCGCGAATTGAATCGAGGGCAGAGTACACCATTAGTGTTTGCCATACACATGTTCATTGCTCGAGTGCTCTTACAAAATTCATGATTCTATTTCTTGCCTCGGATGGATTGGATATTTTTGTAAGCTTTTTGCCAAATGAGCATCCTTCATCGAACACTGTCACATTTTATATTAGCATTATTTTCCTTCTGTCTGTTGCCACAGTGTCATGGGGTTATTGTAAGGTAGGATGCATGGTGGAACATTAACTGTAGAGCAGCAGATGCTGTAGACTCAATACATGCCACATGCAGACTTTGAGAACAATTCTTTTATCTGGTGTTCAGGTGCTGGAGTTGGCCCTACTATACAGATTGGGGAGCAGACTGTCATCACAGTGGATGCAAAGGCTGCTGGGAAGGGCAAGGTGACCTGCACAGTGTGCACTCCAGATGGTGCAGAGGTGGATGTGGATGTGGTTGAGAATGAGGATGGAACCTTTGATATTTTCTACACCGCACCTCAGCCTGGGAAGTACGTTATTTGTGTGCGCTTCGGAGGTGAACATATTCCCAACAGCCCCTTCCAGGTTATGGTACGTAGACATCCGTTTTGTTTTTCCTATCCCCTATATTTGGTCACATACTGAACATTTAATGTTAATGCTTTTGGGATTGGCACAAACTTTAACTTTTTTTCTTGTAAGCATAATGGATTGTCATACTATAAACATTAACAATGGCTTCTGTATTGAAATGGAGCTTTAAATTATTTCGGGTTTGTTATAGATGGCTACTAGGTGTGTTATTGAGATGACTGCGTCCCCTTTAACTCGACTGGGTGCATTCTTCATTCCTAAACAGCTTCCCAAAGGACTCATCTTTACCGATGTAATGCTTAAGTTTTAGGATTATTTCACCCTTGATTGTGTCATCCTGTCTCAGGCTTTGGAAGGTGCCTCCCCCGAACAACTTATGCAGCAGACGCAGGTCCCGCAGTACGCCTACGCGCCCAACAGGGGCCAGCCATGGGTACTGACACTCCCTGCTTTCCTCCCTTTCCATCGTGTCCGCCCTCATTTTGTCCCTCAACATTCTCTCTCCTCTCCATTCTCCAACTGTTACCTACCCTGCAGGTGTAGGCCGTGTTTAATGTAGCTTCTAATTTGTTGGCGTTTAGGTAATGGCAGCCATTTTGAAAGCAATAAATGTAGTAGTCTACATTTACCAAAATGGTTGGTACCAAGTCAGAAGTCGAAGCTGCTGTTTTGGTGTTGCTGTCTGCCCATTTTGTTCTGTGGTTGTGTGCAGATTTTTGGTTCCTTTCCTGTGGTATGTCACCCCCCCACCCCACCCATAAGTCATTTGTCAATGTCTGCTTGGCTTTCACTTCTATTGTTGTCCAGACTTGCAAATCACAGGCTGAGCCTTCATTCTTTTGTCATGATGTTCTCACTCTCTCGCACAGTGTCAGTGTTGGTGGCCACGTCAACCTTGTCATCACCATCTCTTCCTTTTATGGAGATGATTCCCATTCTGCTCATTGTTTTTTCAATCATCATTTCTCAAATTCTCTCATTTTGTGTAAATTGGTCCTACCTAATTTGTGCATGATTTGGTCTTTGTGTTTTAGACAGTAGTGATAAACATTTTTTAACTAAATGTAATCCTTTTTAATACAATTTATTCATTGCTGGACTCTGAGCCACATTTCAAACCAAATATGGAGAGCTATATTTCAGTGGCTTACGATTCTCTTTTGAATATTGCCAACTCGGCCGACTCCTTAGGCTTAGAATATTTTCCTTTCTTTCCACTTCCCAGGCAACAGACAGGGCTATGGGCATGAACGGATTGGATGTTGCTGGACTGAGACCCTTTGACCTGGTCATTCCATTTACCATCCAAAAAGGAGAAATCACAGGCATGTATTTTTGGGTTATTCCATTTCTCCTGAGTGAGCACAGAAGGTGACGTGATAACCATCTAAACATGTATGCCATATTTTTAACTAGGTGAAGTGAGAATGCCATCTGGAAAAGTGGCCAAGCCAGACATCGCAGATAACAAAGATGGCACAGTTATGGTGAAGTATGCTCCCACCGAAGCTGGACTACATGAGATGGACATAAAATATGATGGAATACACATTCCAGGTAAATGGAGTGAAAATGCATGTATATTGGTAGGCAAACACTTGTTCAGCTGCCATACAATGAGTAACTTCTCATTGTGAATATTAATACAACTCTGAAATAACTGAGCCCCGTGTCCCAACTGTTCTCAGACTTGTGCATCTGAGCCATACACTTACAATGAATATACCTTCTGTTATGATTGGGAGATGGGGAAATATGAAGCAGCTCAATACATGGCTTGACCCTGACCTTTTTTTTTTTTTTTTTGTCCCCCCTGGCAGGGAGTCCACTGCAGTTCTACGTGGATTATGTCAACAGTGGTCATGTGACTGCTTATGGTCCTGGTCTGATCCATGGCATGGTCAATAAGCCTGCAGTGTTCACCGTGAATACCAAGGATGCTGGAGAAGGTCCTTGCACTTTCTGCTGTTTTTCCCCACACTTGTTATAACGCAGACCAAAATCATCTAAGATGGCTAACTGTTATGTCTGTTTTGCCAGGTGGCCTTTCTCTAGCTATTGAGGGGCCCTCAAAAGCAGACATTAGCTGCACTGACAATCAGGATGGCACTTGTACTGTGTCCTACCTCCCTGTTCTACCTGGAGACTACAACATCCTTGTCAAATACAATGACAAACACATCCCCGGCAGTCCATTCGTGGCAAAGATCACAGGTGAGCAGTGGTGGCAGGGCTAACTTATTGTCCAGTTATGAAATCCAGTCCTCGGTTCAGTGTCCTCAGGTGTGTATGTCTTTCTACAGGCGACGACTCCATGCGCATGTCCCATTTGAAGGTGGGCTCTGCAGCTGATATCCCATTGGACATTGGGGAACTAGACCTGAGCCAGCTGACTGCTTCCCTCACCACACCTTCTGGTCGGGAGGAGCCTTGCCTGCTCAAGATGCTTCGTAATGGGCATGTCGGTAAGTGTGCAAAAAGTAACTCTCAGCTTCCTTGCTCGTCATCTTGCCTTTAGACTTGAGGTTTGGATCCCTTGTCGGAGTTCCTAAGTAGGAATTCCCAGTCGAGGGGCATTGGCCTGGAATTCTGGTTGGTTGAAGTTAGTCAAATGCACCATAACTAGCCACCGTGCATGCATTTTGTGGGCGGGGCCATGCCTTGAAGTCTAGCTTTAACGAATGTCCACCACAGCTTGCAACTATGCCTTCAATAGGTGAGACTGACTCTGGTAACACAAGCATGTTTAATTCCCTTTCTCCAGGTATCTCCTTTGTGCCTAAGGAGATTGGTGAGCACCTCGTGAACATAAAGAAAAATGGCCGGCATATTCCCAGCAGTCCCATATCTGTCATGATCAAGCAGTCCGAGATCGCTGATGCCAGTCGGGTGCGCGTGTCTGGTCAGGGTCTCAGTGAGGCTCGCACGTTTGAGCCAGCTGAATTCATCATCGACGCCAGAGACGCAGGTATTCACAGGATGCCGTTATAAAACTTTTGTTTTGAGTGGGTGCCTGATCAGATGAACTCATGCTACTGTGCTGATGTCCCAGGCTATGGAGGCTTGAGTCTGTCCATTGAAGGGCCCAGTAAGGTGGACATCAACACTGAGGATCAAGAAGATGGAACCTGCAAGGTGACATACTGCCCCACTGAACCAGGAAATTACATCATCAACATCAAGTTTGCCGACCAGCATGTTCCAGGTATGTGCTCACTTTTTTCCATTTACTTTAAAATCTGTGTAGCAGTAACCCAAAGTTATAACCCCCTCTCTGCTTCCACAGGCAGTGCTTTCACTGTGAAGGTGACTGGAGAGGGCAGGATGAAGGAAAGCATCACTCGCAAGAGAACAGCTGCATCTGTGGCTAATGTTGGTAGCCAGTGTGACCTGAGTCTGAAGATTCCTGGTAAACTCCTTAAACAGGCTGCTTAGTAACTACAGTGTCAGGCAATTGTTAAAGTCTGCAGTTACTGAACGAACCTAACCTCGTACCTCTGGCCCTACAGAGATCAGCATTGCTGATATGACCGCCCAGGTGACCAGCCCGTCTGGAAAGGTGCACAAGGCTGAGATCATGGAGGGAGAGAACAATACCTACTGCATTCGCTTTGTCCCAACGGAGATGGGTGTTCACACGGTTAGCGTGAAGTACCAGGGTCAGCATGTCCCGGGATCACCGTTCCAGTTCACAGTAGGACCATTAGGAGAAGGAGGCTCTCACAAAGTGCGTGCAGGAGGCCCTGGACTGGAGAGAGCAGAGGCTGGAGTTCCAGGTGGGTGGACTGGCACATCTGTCTGAAGGATTTGTGACACAATAGTCATATGTACATTCAAATATATGGTTAAATCAAATCAAATGGGTAACAACGGCCCGATAAGCAGAAATAAAAACCTTCCCAAACATAAGCGAGCACCGAACAAGTCTGATTTTAGGAGGGAATTTAATTCTGAACTTCAATTTATATCAGACAATTCATGTTTATAATACAGGCCGAACAAATAACACGTGTAATGCATAATAAATGCGTTAATAACTGTCACCTCCGAAGTTGGCTGAGCATTTATGTAAGCTTTTAACTGACCGTGTAGTTGAATTTAACTACATAGAATGCTGTTAGCTGGCAACAAGAAATGTGCAGACTGTAGTTTGTGCATATGTGCAAGGGTCTCAAACATTTGCATGTATGCTTTTCTCATTACATTAAAGTCAGTGAAGGAGTAATGATGGATTTTAAATTGGCAGAAATAACATTTTGAAGCTGCTCCTTGCAGGGGTTATGGTAACTTTATTTACTAAGTGGCAATGCGATTAATAAAAGCTGTGGAACAGTACATTATTAGTATTGCCAAAATGTGTTATAGAAGCCCTTACACATGGTTTCACCCTACTTTCCAGCTGAATTTAGCATCTGGACTCGTGAGGCTGGAGCTGGAGGCCTGTCCATCGCAGTGGAAGGACCCAGCAAAGCAGAGATTGCTTTTGAGGACCGCAAGGATGGATCCAGCGGTGTCTCCTACATTGTTCAGGAGCCTGGTGAGAGTGGCACTGCCCTGACGAGTCAAATCACCCACACGTGACTGTGATTGGTGCTTTATAGCTAATTGTGGACTTGCTTTGCAGGAGATTATGAGGTGTCCATTAAGTTCAACGATGAGCACATTCCTGACAGTCCCTTCGTGGTGCCTGTAGCCTCGCCCTCCGACGATGCTCGCCGTCTTACTGTTGCCAGTCTTCAGGTGAGGCTTCGAGGAAGACAGACATTTGTCCACCCCAAGCGAGTCCCAAGTAACCCTCAACGCAGCAGCAGAAAACTCGTGGCACAGCTTACTAGCTCAAATGTAGGGAGATGTTAAGCTGACTGATCCAGTTTGGCTTTGGCCAGGTACCAGAAGCATAGAATATGGTTTATGCTTGGTTGCTTGATCTTTTACATCTTGTTTAGAAGGAATGAGCATACAGGTAGAAGAGGCAGAAGGGTGCCCAAAAAAAATGCCACCATAAAACACACCCACATGCAAAGTGTGGCTGAAGCTATTTAATCAGCCGTCTGGGAGGTCAGATGAGAAGCTGAGCATTTTTGTCAAATGACAAATGTTATATCTATGTATCTGGTGAAGTGAAAGTCATTTCTGCTGCTGTGCTGATGGGTTAGAGGGGCTCGTGGGAAACTGAAGGACTGTTTGTGTTTCTCGTTCCTTGTCCTAAAGGCTCCCAACAGTCTTGCTCCCTCCCTACATGGCCTGCAGGGATGGAAGGATGAAGGGTCTAAAAGGATTAAAGAGGGCAAAAGAGACTTTCTTTTGGATTAACCTTCCTTATTTCTCTGATCTGAATGTCATACGTAGTCTTTTGGTACTTGCATTCCAGTCTCATTTGGCCTCTTTAACTCTCTTAGCCTGAAGGTAAGAAACATTGTGACCAATGGTTGTGATTGACTTCAGGTCATGTTCCTGTACAAAGATTCTTTTCATCCAAGGAACACTGAGTGCACTTACATGCGCTTAGTAATCTGAAAACTACAGAAAAACAGTGTCAGTAATCCAACCAATCAGCATGCATGCACTTGAGTAATCAGGTGATGGGAAACCCCTGAGTTTCCCTAACCTGGGCAATAATCTGTGACCTATAGATGTGATGTAAACTTATTTTTACTATTAAGTAATAGAGTATATATTTCGATTCAGTCTCCACAAAGTGTTCATAGCCATTTAGAGGCTGCTATTTAATTCCAAGGTTGCCAGATCCCACAAGAATCCCCTTCATTTGTTTATTTCCCCCCGGCCTCTTTGCGCCAAATCCGATTAAAATCAGGGACTAGTATACATGTTAGTACTCTGACTACTGGGGGGAAAATCGAGCTCACTCTTGGATTTTTGCAATCTGATTTATATGACCACTTGAATAACTACAGAAATCCAACTATGATCAGATTAAAGGCATGTAAACGCACTCATTGTTCCAGGAAAAAGTGATTGTCACCTGATGTGACTGGTGTCTCTTGCCATGTTCCATTGAGGGTTGCGGTGTGAGGCATTGTGTAGCTCTGCATATCAGTTGTAATAAAGCAAACTAAACCCAGATCAGATAGGGGTGTAATGATACTCTGCTCACGATTGAGTTCACGATTCGATTTTCTCACTTAATTTTCTACTCAAGAAAGTTTTTTCTTTAAAAAAAAAAAAATTACTAGAAATTTACTTTTGTTTACAATTGTAAACAAAATGCTGTATTGTAGCTTTACCATATTTTAAATGTATGAAAACATTCCTTTTTTCTGAAGAATAACAGTTCAAAATACTGTCTATTTTTTTTCACGTATAAGAGTTTAAACAAGTGTCTGTAGTCCCCTGCAATTACAAGAAATTGGGAGTCTCACTGAAAATGGGAGATGTGAGCATGTATGAATGCGCCCTCTAGTGTTTGTAAATGTTTTGTTTAAATAAATAAACAAAATACATTAACCCAATTATTAAACACCTTATTAGAAAACTTAGTTCATTCTTACATTTGAACCAACGCAGGAGTATCGGTTCCTTCCTTATTTAGGAAGTTTTCTTTCCACTGTTGCCCTAGGCTTGCTCAATTTGGTATTGCCTTAGATGTTAGAAGATAATCTAAAACTAACGCTGCTTTAAGACAATGCTCCATGGTAAGAAGAGCTATAGAAATAAAGCTGACTTGTTCAAAAAATGTAGTTGCATTAGATGGCATAATATTCAACAACATGCAATTCAACTCGACATCCCATTTTTGCAGCATGATGTTGCATCATTACACCCCCAGTATCAGATTGCTGCACCACTGACCTTCATTTAAATATGACCTTGTGGTCAAAACCACCTAGTCTGCTCAGCTGGTGCATTCCTTAAGCACTTCCCAAAGTGCTTGTTTTCTGAATGGGTTTAATTAAGAAACAACTGTTTTCTGAATTGAAATGCAGAACTACACAAGCTTTACCATCTGAAAAGATATCTGTGCATTCTGGAGACACCCTAACGTCAGATGGCACTGGGTTGTGAGAAATGTTCCAGGAACATGCACATCTTACTTGAAGAAATCACATTCACCATCGAACAACTGTTAAATTACCACTGTAAAGTTGGATTCAGCAGTAACCACTTGTGTGATGTCAAGCTGACTGGTGGAAGTGTTATGTGAACGCAGGAGTCCGGCTTAAAGGTGAACCAGCCAGCTTCTTTTGCCGTGAGCCTGAACGGAGCAAAGGGTGTCATTGATGCTAAAGTTCACAGCCCATCCGGGGCTCTGGAGGAGTGCTGTGTCACAGAGATTGATGAAGGTAACCATGATGGGCTGCTGGCTTAAGTGGCTTGGAGCATACATTGCATGTTACTACAACTTATGTTATTGGAAAATATTCAGATTAAGCTTTAAAACTTGAGGGTTTTGACCACATGATCAGATCTGCCTTTATCTTTCTAAGTGCTTTACTTAGTAGCTTGAATAGTTCATAATATCAAAGTCACTTGCTTCTCTCTACTCTGACAGATAAGTATGCTGTAAGGTTCATTCCAAGAGAGAATGGCCTGTACCTGATTGATGTGAAATTCAATGGCTCTCATATCCCTGGAAGCCCATTCAAGATCCGTGTGGGAGAGACGGGCCAGGCTGGCGACCCAGGCATGGTGTCTGCTTATGGAGCTGGTCTAGAGGGAGGCACCACGGGTATGTAGATGACTGACCTGTCTGTACTTTAGATCCATGGTTCCCACTTGGGGTCTGTGCCCAATCCTAGGGGAGCCAAACATCACAGCTTTGGTCTGTGGGCTTTTCTTAGATGCTTGTTTGCTCCAAAGAAAGGTTTGGGAACCACTGCTTTAGAGGCCTAGTTTAAGTGACATTTTCTCCTCTTCGTGTGTGCAGGCTCTCCATGTGAATTCATTGTGAACACAAGCTCAGCTGGTCCTGGAGCATTGGCTGTAACTATTGATGGACCGTCCAAGGTGAAGATGGACTGTCAGGAATGCCCAGAAGGCTACAAGGTCACCTATACCCCAATGGCACCTGGAAACTACCTAATATCTATCAAATATGGTGGACCTTATCACATCGTTGGCAGCCCCTTTAAAGCTAAAATTACTGGTAAGAATTCAATATTTATTTGAGATATGCTTTTAAAGCAGTTACTTTACAGTACTGCAGGCTCTGTGGACTTAATTTTGGTCTAGCTACAGTGACCATGCAAATGTGGTTTTTCAGGCTCTCGACTGGTCACTAGCCACAGCATGCATGAGACCTCGTCAGTACTGGTTGACCCTGTTACTCGCAGCGTTACCTCCAGCCAGCAGGCAGCACCTGGCTGGGCAAGTTCTGATGCCAGTCGTGTGGTGGCCAAGGGATTGGGTCTCACAAAGGGTTATGTCGGACAGAAAAATAGCTTCACTGTGGACTGCAGCAAAGCAGGTACTGCTCATGACAAATACATTCCTCTTAAGCAAAGGGAAGGGCAAATGTGCTTGTTACTCTATGTAAAAATATCAATGAATGAAGGAAACTGAACTTTATTATACAGTAAAACTGTCTGATCTGGTGGATAATCTGATCATAGTTGGATTTCTGAAGTCCACTTCAAGTGGTATTGTTTTTAGTTACGATGGACGATCTACAAATGTGATTAAGTAATCCTATAGAGAGCTGGATTTAATTTCAGTAATCTGATTTCTCATAGTATGTATACCAGTTATCTGGTTTTAAAAAATGAAACATGGTTGCCAAGTCTGTGTATTCTTAGATTTCACTTTTGTGCTTATGTAAACCCCCTGCCCCAATGGGATCTGGCAACCCTGGAATTGAATGCAGCACCCACTAAACAGCTACCAAACACTTTGTGGAGACAAACACAATATATAGTCAAGAAGAATTTGATTATTAAATATTGAAGGTTACATCGTGTCTTTGATATTATTGGCAGGTTGCAAAGAAATCCGCTTATTGCCTGGGTCATAGACCCGGAGGTTTTCCATTATCTGCTAACTCAAGTGCATGTATGCTAATCTGATTTTCTGCAGTTATTGGATTTTTATGAAGTGCATGTACATGCACTCACTATTTGGCACTTTAGAACTTTTTGTCAGCTAAATCTAACTTGCACGCACAGCTAGTTGCAGTTTAGAGTCTTAATATCCTTATTTTGCCAGCCCATTGTTTCTACCCTAGCAAAGAGCAAGCTGAATTTTAAATTCACTAAATCAGTGACTGATTCTTCTTTCATCTTCCCCCTGCTCCAACAGGAAGAAACATGCTTCTCGTTGGAGTTGATGGGCCAAAAGTACCCTGTGAGGAGATCCTGGTCAAACACCTGGGCAACCGCCACTATAATGTGTCCTACCAGCTGAAAGAAAAGGGCGAGTACATCCTGGTGGTGAAATGGGGTGACGAGCACATTCCTGGGAGCCCATACCATATCACTGTCTAATGCCAACTCCTTGGCCAAAGTAGCCACTAACCCTGAGCAAGACTCCTGCATACCAAAGATACATGAACACTGAATCTCTTGCTGAGTTATTCATTTCTGCTTTATACTGTACTGCCTCTTTCATTAGTCTGATACCACTCTTCTAGCACAGCCAGGCTGTTTTAGCAGGTGCAGACTACATTGGCCCTCACGATCTACAAAGTTTACACCAATTTGTTTTTTTTGTTTTTTACTGATTGGTCCTAATCCAACATTGCTGCTACAGTGTGCTTGTCTGCCCTAGGATCTCACTGTTTAGAACCAGGCTCTTGCTAGTAGCAACAGTGTCAAGTATAGCTTCTTTTGAAAGAGCACAAATTAACTTGCCAGTGGGTGGCATGACACTTGGTGTTTCAAACATGCCGCTTGTGCCTTTCTTACACGACAGATATAGAACTGGTACCGATAGTCTGTGGGTGTGGGTTTGCCCACTTGGTCTTTTGGTGTGACTTTTTTCCATTGCACTTTGTAAAGCTGAGCACTGTCTCCTTTCAACAAGTTTTCTCAAATGTTAGACTGAATTTAAAGATTTCTGTGCCAAGGTTCTAATAAGCAATAAATAAAAGGGAAGTTCTAAATGAATGTTGTTGTAACTTGAGCAGGATGTGCATTTTGTCGTTAAACATTTCTGATTTAAAACATTTACAGATCCAACGTTCCTTTGGGGGGGGGTAATCCTTGCACCTGTATCTGCTCTTACTCTTCTAATTCACACGTACTTGTATAACCAGTGTTGCTTAATTGGAAAAAATAACCTTGTCTAAAAAGAACTTGTTACAGTATTTTGATAATAAAGTTGTTTAAGTATTTTGTCAATTAAAATACGCAAACTTGTCATGATTTAGGTGTAGAAGTAGCTTTGAGATGTACATGCGTTGCTACAGGTTTTTAAAAATGAATAATATGCGTTATTCCACAAGGGACACTAAACATTGTTCAGTGCAACCAAATAAACACCCTTTATGGTTTTTCTTTAGGGGTAAATTAGGAAAGTGGTTATAGCATCATAAGGATAATTGGACTCGTCTTTGCAGGTACTAAACACACATTTATACAACAGCTTGTAACTTCTGAACAGAGACACTGACTCAACACTCTTAATATGGGTTTAGGTTAAACATTATAGCCCCACGTCCTCTTAACTCTATCTACAAAATTAGATGACTAAGTTTAATACCTGAAATGTTTGAGTGATTGGGTTTGTATCTGAAATGAGAAGAAACAAGTTGCAGGAAGTGACAAACTGGAATTTGCACTTTACTGCATAGCTCTGAATTGGAACCCAGAATCACTAGCAAGTTGTTTCTTGAACAAGTTGTTTCTTGCCTGGGGGTGGGTACTTGTTTATCACGCATGTCATAGTAACACAATTGCATAAGAGCTGCCAAAAGCTGTAACCTCGGGTAACTCGTCGCCTTTATAAATCCATGCTTGAAACTGCTGAGTGACAGGTGAGGTAGAAACAATTTGTACATATCAGGCATGTGCTTATTTCAACCATGAATGCATACAAAGGTACAAGCCAGAGCCATCCATCTGATATGGGAACCACACATTTACAGCTTTGTGTAGCTGATTGGGTCATTTATTCAGCAAATGTTTGGTGGCTTTTAATATCTAGCCAAAGTCGGTACATGTCATTAGTCAATATTAAATGATCTGTCAAGGTATGCCAATTCAGCCTTTGGTACAGTCAACCCCCCTTTATCTGTATGTACCTTGTTTCTAAAAAGGGATCAGATGAACAATAATGGGAGCCTTATTGCTATTATTGTTTTTGTATGATAATCCCTGCCAAGGTCCTATATATTATAAGTCCCCATATATTTTTACTGTAGGTTTGATACAGGGGACTTAATGGGAAGCAGGGTCAAACCAGTTCTTGCGCACACAGCAACAATATAGACTAAACAACCATGATTTAACAAATAGCCATTCAAAAGAAAAGGTGACGTTTTGTGGTAACCCATAGTGTTACTGGTGTACACATTTTGAATTATGTAGTTTGGGGGTTTGCTGTGGCAAATGGGGAAACAAATGTTTAGATGCATGCAGTAAGTCATCACACTGTTGTTTTTATATCTAATTGGGATGTTAAATTAAATATAAAAGGCAATCAGGTGGACAGTGATCCAACACGTACCATAAAATCAACCTTGAACTGGCCTTTGCAGTCCCCAGACTGGAATATTGAAAATCTCTGGCTAGCTCTCAAACAAGCTGTAATACAATTAAAAATTTTATACGCTTAAAGTATTCTACAGAGAAGAGTAGGAGGAAATGCAAAAGCACAAAGACTGGTAGCTAAAAACATGAGATGTTTGGAGCATGTGCTTTTTCTGTCAAAAGGCTGTGTCCAAACTATTGCACATTCCATATCTTCCTTCTCATTTTTACATAAATGTTAACGTTAATACAGTTGAGTTTTCTTTAAACTCACCTTTCCTGGTCATGGTCAGGGGGCTCAAGCATCTATCCGTGGAGAACGTGGTACAGCAATAAGTGGGCCCTGTACAGTATGTAAGTCCATTACATTACAGGAGCAGCAGACTCTGTGACGCCCAACCCAGACCGCGGAAGGTACTGTAAGGACTCACCCATGTTGCCACGGCCTTAGGCTGGCATATTAGACTCCAGCATCACGACACTTTTTCTGTTTTTCAGGACTGCGATTCTATTTTCTGTCAGCAGGGTTCACTCAAACTAATTTTCTGTCATTCAGACTTGAGACCTCCACCCTTAACGTTAACGGACGTGGACAGGATGGACATTAAATGGTGAACACCTGTATTTATGTTGCCAAATTGCAACAGTTGTGGTGTTTTTACTCAGAAAATAAGATGATTTTTCTCTAGACAGTAATTTCTTCTTCCTAGATACAGAACGCTTGGCTTTTCAGATTTCGCCTTCTGAGTGGCTAAAAGCTGAAAGCCGACAATAACGAAGTACACAGAACTTTAAAAGGAAGCACAGTTACGTGTAGTACAAATTTAAGCTATTGCAATATATAAGGGAAGGCTCTGTCAGATGCCCATCTGTTTTAGTGAGACAGGAAACAGTTAACAGGTTTGCATTAATCAGTCAGCTCTTTCTTAGGTAAAGATGCCCCCTTTCACTCTGTTCTTCAAATGTTTAGATCACCACAGAGCAGGTACTACTTGGGTGGTGGATTATTCTCAGCACTGCAGTGACATGGTGGAGACGTGTTGGGGTGTGTTGCACTGGTACGTGTGGATCAGACACAAACGTGTGGCTGGAGATTTTAAACACCTCAGTCTTACAGCCAGACTGATAGTAGTTCATGAACCCAAAATTTCCAGCCAACATCACTGTATGACCACTGATGACACACAGTGATGACTAGAGGATGACTAACAAACTGTGGCACAAAAGCTGAGCTACAGTCTCTGACTTAACAAGTACAAGCTCGACCAACGAGGTAGGTGTGTCTAATAAAATGGACAGTGGTTTGTGCAATCCAACAGCACACAGTTTTGTGCTACAATGTCTGAGATATTAAATTTAGTGGTGCTTGAAAGTTTGTGAAACCTTTAAAATTTCTATATTTCTTCATAGATAAAACCTAAAACATCATCAGATTTTCACACAAGTCCTAAAAGTAGATAAAGAGAACAGAACAAATGAGACAAAAATATTATACTTGGTCATTTATTTATTGAGGAAAATGATCCAATATTACATATTAGTGAGTGGCCAAAGTAGGTGAACCTCTAGGATTAGCAGTTAATTTGAAGGTGAAATTAGAGTCAGGTGTTTTCAATCAGTGGGATGCCAATCAGGTGTGAGTGGGCACCCTATTTTATTTAAAGAACAGGGATCTATCAAAGTCTGGTCTTCACAATACAAGTTTATGGAAGTGTATCATGGCATGAACAAAGGAGATTTCTGAGGACCTCAGAAAAAGAGTTGTTGATGCTCATCAGGCTGGTAAAGGTTACAAAATCATCTCTAAAGAGTTTGGACTCCACCAATCCACAGTCAGACAGATTGTGTACAAACGGAGGAATTCAAGACCATTGTTACCCTTCTCAGGGGTGGTCGACCAACAAAGATCACTCCAAGAGCAAGGAGTGTAATAATTGACAAGGGTAAATTCTAATCAACTGAAGGCCTCTCTCACATTGGCTAATGTTAATGTTCATGAGCCCACCATCAGAAGAATCCCAGAGTTGAAGCTGTTCTGTACGGAGGAATGGGCTAAAATTCCTCCAAGCCGATGTGCAGGACTGATCAACAGTTACAAGAAACGTTTTGTTGCAGTTACATTATTATTACATTATAATAATATTAACTAAAATATTAAAAACAAACACAAAATGCAGTTTTAAAATGAAGATGTTTATTATTAAACCTACATGGCCCTGTGTGAAAAAGTGATTTCCCCCTAAACCTAATAATGTCACACTCATGCCAAGGAAGGGCAAGTGACAGGGGTTTATTTACAGGTGACAATGTGAAAAATAACACAAACAAACCAGCAAACCTAAACTAAGAATGATAACCAAAACAACTAACATCCAATAACACATGAGACTAACAACGATGGAAAGCAGAAAGACACAGCAACAGCTAACAGGCTAAAGCTAACCAACAGAAAGACTAACAATAAAACAAAGCTTGAACATGAAACTAGAAATACAAAGACAACTAGAAACTACACAAAGGAACATGTACTATGATACAAAGACAAAGAACAGCAGACAAATCAGGATAGCAGACAGGAGCCAAGGCAAACCACAACGTAGAAGCCAGACATGGAAGGGAACAGGAAAATGGGTATTTATAGGAATGCACAACAGGTTGCAACAGCCCCACCTGCTGTCGAAACAGAAGACAGATGGGGGAGCTAAACTGGATAGATACAGTGGTGCTTGAAAGTTTGTGAACCCTTTAGAATGTTCTATATTTCTTCAACAACATCAGATTTTCAAACAAGTCCCAAAAGTAGATAAAGAGAACCCAGTTAAACAAATGACACAAAAATATTATACTTATAAAATGCTCCAATATTGCATACTAGTGAGTGGCAAAAGTATGTGAACCTCTAGGATTAGCAGCTAATTTGAAGGTGAAATTAGAGTCAGGTGTTTTCAATCAATGAGATGACAATCAGGTGTGAGTGGGCACCCTGTTTTATTTAAAGAACAGAGATCCATCAAAGTCTGCTCTTCACAACACGTTTGCGGAAGTGTATCATGGCACGAACAAAGGAGATTTCTGAGGACCTCGGAAAAACAGTTGTCGATGCTCATCAGGCTGGCTAAGGTTACAAAACCATCTCTAAAGAGTTTGGACTCCACCAATCCACAGTCAGACAGATTGTGTGGAGGAAATTCAAGACCATTGTTACCCTCCTCAGCATTGGTCGACCAACAAAGATCACTTCAAGAGCAAGGCGTGTGATAGTTGGCGAGTTCACAAAGGACCCCAGGGTAACTTCTAAGCAACTGAAGGCCTCTCTCACATTAACATTAGCCAATGTTCATGAGCCCACCATCAGAAGAATCCCAGATTTGAAGCTGTTCTGTACGGAGGAACGGGCTAAAATTCCTCTAAGCAACTGGACTGGAACTTGGATTTTTTCTCCCTTAATAATAAGCACCTTCATTTAAAAACTGAATTTTGTGTTTACTTGTGTTGTCTTTGACTAATATTGAGGGGGTGGTTCTCTTTATATACTTTTCGGACTTCTGATGATGTTTTAAGTCATATTTATTCAGAACTATAGATAATTCTAAAGGGTCCACAAACTTTCAAGCACCACTGTACCTACAAAACAGAAGCTATGTAATACCACTTCAATACAGCATCTATTGTTGATTTTCTTCTTTAGCTTACCCAACTGTTAGCAAAAACTTGGTTATGTGTTTCATAAGCCATTTCTTTGTTAACTTGTATATATCTTTGGACACTGTCTTGGCAGACAATGACAGCTTTTCATTTTAAATCTATTTGTATTAAAGACCACAATTCCATGCATTTCTACAAGGTTTTTGTGGCTTCTTGAGAAAAACCTTACCACAATCCAAACCCCTGATCATATTTAACAGTTGTGATACAAGAATTCTTATTTCAGACGAAACAAACCTTGCTTTATTTCATTTGTGTATTAATGAATCTTCCCCATGCTGTCTAACTTACACCCCAGTGAATCAGGAAGTCAAGGCTGACCACACAACAGTCAAGTGAACTTTAAAAGGGTAAAATATGAAAGAAAACATTTTTGTTTCATTTTGTTAATAAGAGTGTCAGATGTCAGATGTGTTGTTTAACCAGTTATGTTTGATAAGATTTGAAGATGTTTGAACCCTTTAGAATTTTCTATACCTCTGCATAAATATGATATAAAACATCATCACATTTTCACACAAATCCTAAAAGTAGATAAAGAGAACCCAATTAAACAAATCAGTCAAATTATACTTGGTCATTTAGTTATCGGGGAAAAGAATCCAATATAACATATATATGAGTGGCACTTTTTCTGCAGTACATAGATAACATAGATAGTTTCATAGATAACAATATTTTCGAACTCCCCGCTCTGATACAAATTTGCTTCCAATCTCGACTGGAATTGATTTTAAACCTTGTAATTCATACAAAACTGCAACTTCTTATTGAGCAAAACCAAATAAAGTGACAAATCACCTTTACAATAGAATTATTACAAGTGACATGAATTCAATTGTGCTCAAACATGCCTCACTCATTTGCCTTGCTGTGCACCCACACAATAGCTCTGCACCCCCCACTTTGTCAACTGCTGTAGCTTTTAGTTGTCGGATCAAAAAGCCCAAAAAATCAGTCCAGAAGTCCAAGTGGAGAAACAAACAGCTTTATTGAAGTTAGCTCGAGCCAAAATCAAAAGGGACAGTGCACAGTAAAGTACAATGCACAATGTCTGACGCTGTGGCTCCCAGGGTCCCTTTTTATATGATTTTTTATCAGCTTTGTTTTGGTTTTAATAGTGGCGTCGGTTCTCACACCTTCTTTTTTTATATATAAATGGTCACTCTTACCCTTTTAATCAGTAATACATCTCACATAGTATTACTCGCCTATACGTTGTGTGGTTATGCCAACATAATTACGCTCTATTACGCACCTTTATGCTTATTTGGCTTGTCCACTTACAAATGCATTCAGCAACACACAAATATTTATGTCCCCACTCCATTCGGTTCAGAGATAAAGAAATTGTTTTGCTTTCCTTCATCCTTTCATCTTATTCAGCACAGATAAGCTCGTATCTGTTGACATTCTTGGATAAGATAGCCCTTTGATTGCCAGGCCTCATCCCAGATAACCCTAGGGAAAATATACTCTATAGGCCGGAAACTATACTTCATAGACCAGAAACTATACTCATCTGACTATTAATTCTCAAGAGAAATATGCCAGTGTTAAGCTCTGAGAACCCTGGGAGTCAAAACAGTCACACATGGTTTGGCTTGTTCCCATTATCCTTGAAGGACAGAGTCTTACACCATAATACAAGGATCACACACAGTAGCCTCTAATACAAAGTTGACAATGAAAGATTAATCATGGTTTCAAATTAATACTATTATGTCTGACTATATCATTACAGAACTGATATGATTACACATGAATGTCTACTACTTAATGATCAACTAAATTAACGTGATTATATATGAGTACATACTGATTAACATCATATGAATAAAGATTAGATTAAAGACAACAGATAAGAGAAATCTACAACAGAACCATGAGCTTAGAGGAAAATAAAGTGTTCAAGGTGATCATTTGTCCTCCAAAAACCCTGGATCATAATCTGATCAAGCATCAGTGTAATGTGCTGGACAAAAAAGTATGTGGATGTCAAAACTTACAAGACTTAAAGGAGCTGCTGCTAACTTCTTGCTGCCATATATGATAGGACTCTTTCAGAGGTCTTGTGGGCTCCATCCCTCAATGGGTCAGAGTCTTGGTGGCACGAGAGGGACCTACGTAATATTATCCAAGTGGGTTTTAATGTTATGGCTGATTGGTGTATTGTTAATAAACCTCAAGGTCAAACTCTGTGATCTGAACATACCTCACTCCTGGACATGACTCAGATGACAAATATTTGGATAATGTGACACATTCTGCACTCAGGTTACTTCCTAGTAAATGTTTCTTGCTTCAAGTGCACAAGTGTGAACAAAAACAGTAAAAAACTGGTTCTTGTCCTCATGGGTTTAGGCTACTCCAGGTTCTCCGGAGTATGATGCTGATGTGTCATTAAACAAAAACTAATAAACTAAGGCAGTGAGAAACAGTCTGTGGTAAAAAGGTGCTATAGATATAATTAGACTTTGTGGCAAACATGCACTTATTTTCCAAGTTATGTGCTTATTATCAATCATAACAGTCCTTCCTCTCTTTAGCATCAGGATATGACAGTTTATCAGAGGCACTCTTACTGTGAACGTAGCACAGCTAGCTAAGAAGACTGAACTTGGAAATTACATATAAGCATTTTGTTTATGTAAGAAGACATATTCATGTATTACAAGTAATACTGCTTAATACTTGTGACTTGTTTGTATAGCTGGTGAGGGCTGCCCGGTGGCCATTATGAATAGGTCCTGTTTCTTCGGCAAGTTTATTTTCAAATCCACTCAAGACTTGAGTAGCAACTCCCATGTCATTCCTTAAACGTATGAGGGAACCGCCCAATATTTGAAGCTAGCTCGAAATTTTGCCACATCTTTCAGAAGAGCGGACGCAGGTGAGTCCATTGTGTGATTTTTAAATTCGTTTGTTTTTGTGACGTAGCCACGAAACAACTGCAGTCGGTGTAGACGGGGGTTTCTTTCCATTTTTCCCTTGTGTTGCTGCTAGTTTTAGCTGGTAGTCGCGGATAACCTATATGGCTTGCTAACGTTTGGCAGCTAAGCGAAGCAGCGAGCTTCAGTTCGTAAACATAGTTTGAGAGTTTACAAGGTATCTTAATTGAGCAAAATGTGACATTATTCACCTCTGGTTTGAGAACGGTTATTTGGCTACTAGGCTGTTTGTATGAACAAAGATGTTAAGCTGCATGGCTGCTAGCACACTATTGCGCATGTGTAGATATTCCTGAGCTTTGAGCGGTTCTTCCTTTATATTTACCACAATATCAGCAGTTCATCCGTTTTACTGTATCCTTTCTGATCATTCTTCGGGGCTTATTGTATTTAGCTAACGGCCAGGAAAGCTTAAAACGGCATTCATAAATGGCAAGTGAACACTGCTTATATCCAAAAAATATAGAAAATCCTGTCAGTCATTATCAGTGTATACCTGGACTTTGGAATTTATGCACACAATTGAAAAAGCAACTTCAATAATAGGCAGTGTTGCAAAGGGGTGTATAGATCCCAATCCCAAATGAGTAGGTCATACCACAAAAGTGGTATGGAAAAACTTCCAAAGATGCATAAGGAAAAAAACCTTGGGAAGATCCAGGGACCAGATTCATGAAAGTATCTTAAGAAAGAAAATCTTTTTAAAAGTGTTTTTCTGAACTTCATTTTTAAGAAAAAAGTTAAGAAATTGATATTTTTCAAACAACTTCTTAATAATTATCGTTCTTTATTCTTAACTCTTTTCTTAAAAAAACAATTCTAAGAACAAGTGGTATTATTTTCCATTTCTGTTTCTTCCACCATCACCCCTCTTTCATGTTTGCAAATTTTTGAACGCTTGTTTCTTCCTCCATTTTTGCTGAGCGCATTAAAATGAATAACAGAAATAATGGTAAGTGCCAAACTGTAAAATAAAACATCGTCTACATAAGAAAACAATGATGATTTTCACATTTTTCAAGAATTGCATTTAAGAACATCCTTATGAACCTCTTAGTATTTGTCTTAAGAACCTTCACAAGCTTTTTCTTAAGAAAGCATTCGTGAATCTGGCCCCAGGTTCTCGAGCTCAGAAATGTGGATTAAGGTCTTTAAACGTTCTTGTCTAGTGAGTATAACAAATATTGAGCAATGATTGTGTAGAAGATATTCAGCATAGCAGCTTATCTGATGAAGATCTTGAAAGGTGAAACTGAATGTGGATGTCAAGGTGAATCATTCACTGCAGCAAACTGTGCAGGTACTGAATCAGGTCAATCAAGGAGTGGAAACGAAAGAACAGCACTTGGACTTCATAAAAAATATGTTGTTTTCAGAAATGCTTCCAGGG
Source organism: Ancistrus triradiatus (assembly GCA_025084515.1). Classification (NCBI taxonomy): domain Eukaryota; kingdom Metazoa; phylum Chordata; class Actinopteri; order Siluriformes; family Loricariidae; genus Ancistrus; species Ancistrus triradiatus. The sequence continues at coordinate 105,779 of JAJAGP010000707.1, read as the reverse complement.
TATGGTGCTGCATATTTGTGAAATGCCGACACCAAGCAAGCGTCAATCAAGACAATAACCAAATAAATAACAAGCTTTTCCTCCAGTGTGCAGATTAAATTGAGTGTAAATTAAATGACTTTTGCCAAAGGCACTGACAGAACCCCATACCATAATAGACCCTGGCTGTTGGACTTGTAGATGATAATAGTTTGGATGGTCCTTTTGTCTTTGGTCCGGAGCACACTGCATCCAGTTCTTCCAAAAAGGATCTGAAATACTGATTCATCTTACCATAATAGATGTTTCCACTGTCTGATGGTCCATCCTAGATGCCTCGGACCCCAGAGAAGTTGAGGTTGCTTCTGGACATGGTTAACATAAGGATGCTTTTTTGCACAGTAATGTTTTAAGTGGCATGTGTGACTGTAACTCTGTATTGTAGGGCTTGACAAAGGTTTGCAAAAAAATCCCTTGCCCATGTGGTTCTGTCAGCTATTGTTGAACGGCGGTTCTTGAAGCAGTACTGTCTGCGGGATTAGAGATCACAGGAATTCAGCTTAGGCTTGCACCTTTGCCTTTCATGCACTGAAATTCCTCCTGATTGATCCTCCAGAGTTATATTACACACTGTAGAGGGAGAAATATGTAAATCTCTTCCAGTCTTCCTTTGAGAAACATTGTTTTAAACAATAAAAAAAAATTGCTGATGTATCTGTTGACACACTGGAGATCCTCTGCCCATCTGTGCTCCACAGAGACTCAGCCTTTCGTGGATGCTGCTTTTGTACCAAATCATGATTACTCACCTTCTGGCATCATCATTATTTAGTTTTTTTTCCATGTCTAGCCCCAAATTGCCCACCTGCCAATTTTTTTGGAATGTATTACAGGCCTGAAATGCAGGAATGGATGTATATAAACAAATGAAATGAAGTTGACCGGAGAAAACATGAAATATGTCTGATCCAATATAACCAGCTCATCACACACCAACACTCCACCACCACATCAGTGTCACTGCAGTGCTGAGAATGAGCCACCACCCAAATAGTACCTGATCTGTGGTGGTCATGACCTTTAGAGAACAGAGTAAAGGGGATTAACAAAGTATGTAGAGAAACAGATGGACTACAATCTGTAATTGTAGAACTGCAGAGTGCAGTGACCATTAAATATAAATAAAGTATAAGCAGAATATGAACTGGAAAATATAGAATGGCTAAAACTTTTACTCAGTACTGTATAAATGTAGTTTTTACTTTACTTATTTTTATGTTTGGGGCCAGCACGGTGGCTAGTGCCATCGCCTCATAGTAAGAAGGTCCTGAGTTTGATCCCAGGTGGAGCGGCATGTCCTCCCATTGTTCATGCTGGGTACTCAGTTGTCCTGCCACAGTCCAAAGACATGCAAGTTAGGTGAATTGGAGATATTAATTTGCCCGTGACCATGTTCGATATCGCACTTGTACTGATGAAATATGTGCAGTGATGTAACCTTGTTCCTGTCATGAATATAGCCAAGTGTACTGGTGTGATTTTAAATAAACCAAGTAAACAAACAACCTTTTTTTTTTTTTAAGTTGCAGTCATGTCCTCATTGAGCTCCAAGACTCCTCATGAGCTCTCTACGCTTTTGGATGAGTATGGGATCAACCATGGACCAATTGTTGGTAAGAAAATTTGTATCTTGCTATGTGGATGTTTGAACGTTCTGCATTAGAAACACCAGAGGGCATGTTGCACATATAACTTGAAGATTGAAACACGATCATTGGACTATAACTTTTGTCGAAGTGAAAATGAATGTAAACATTTATATTTATATATGATATGTAAATGAAGAGATCGCGTCAAATACCTTTGATTATTCAGTCATATAACCAGCATCATTGTTATGAAATGTTTAGAGCTAATTTGTTACTAGTTGGGTTGTATAAAAGTATAAATAATATCATTAATTGTCTAGACTCCACCAGGAAGCTTTACGAAAAGAAACTGGCTGTGGCTATGGCCAAGAATGCCAAGCCACCTTCTGACAAGACGTTCTACAGAGAAGAGGGTAATAAGTTAATATTGGTTTAAAATTTGCTATTTAAACTTTACACTGCTTTATGAAAATTGATTCGACCCTGTTTTTATTTTAACAGAGGAAGAAGTCACGTATGTTACATATCATCCACCAGTAAGTACAAACTAAGTATCCTTACTGTAGGTTAAGTCTCACTGTCCTTGTACTGATTTGTACATGAACCCTAATCCTTGCCCTGTTTTAAATTGCAGGCGAAGCATACAGCCTTTGGAGACGTGTAAGTTCAACATAAGCATTGCTTACATTGGTTTTTGTTTTTTAATTCATTATGTGTTTTGTTTAACTAAGTATGGTCATTATCACCATAGTAATTTTTATGCTAGTTACTTTATGCTTTTACATTAGCTGTTGATCTTCTAGATGGTGTGTAATAACACTGCGATACTTCTTTGCAGAACAAGAAGGTCAAAGACCATGGAGTACGCTGAAGATGAAGATCATGCAAACGAGTGAGATTTTAATTGGCTTTAAACAGTATGTAATTACGTTCAGTGTCTCCCATACATTGATATGTCCACCACAATATCAACATAGATCGCCACTTGTTGATTTAGTTTTTATGCTTTTTTTAAGTTGGGTAGTGAAATGTTAGTCTCTTGTGAGAGAATCAAGAAGGGAACTGAAAAGCGTGCAGGAACCTGGAAGAGAGCTCAAGGCTTCCAGAAGCGAGCTGAATTAACTGTACGGTGTTTTGCAAAGACTTTTCTCCACTCTTGTTGCTCTCAGTTTTCCTTATTCTGCATTCTCATTGGGTTCGTTTTGCTCAGTTTAACAAAGCTTCTTCGCTTCTCGCATAAAAGACAGTAATCTCACTCTCAGTACTTGGCATTTAATATGTTTGCAGTGGAGCACCTTATAAAACCTTTCTATTTCTATCTCCAGAAATTGAAACTAGTTCAGTGGGTAACCCCTAGAAATTGGTTTTAACTCACATTTGCAAATTTTTGAACACATTTGCTAGTTTTACAAAGATGAGTCCTAGGTCTACATCGCTTTTTCCACCTCAATCCACTTATTTCCGACAGTCAGGTTTTTAAAATTATCTTTTAAGTTAAACCCAGACTTGTTGGCAGTGAGCATTCTTATGCTTTTCATCCTTTAACCCGTTTTATTCCATACACTTTACATTTGAATGTATGCTTGTGTTTATAGCAGGTCCCAAAGTTCATTATTCATAGGAATATTAGACCACAACTTTACATTTATAAGTGTAGATTCAGCTAGCCTACAGGATAGGACTGAATTTAATGCCAAGGTACAACATTCAATACTAAACGTTGTTGTACATTTAATACTAAAATCATCTAACTCTGATAATTTTTGTCTGAAAGCTTCAAACACAGCCCATGGAATCATTGCTCTAAGACATTACCTATCTGAAGCACTGACACATTAATATTAATCCTATGTTCTTCAACCTGTGACCCATAGATTTATCAAAATCTCCCATTAAGGGATTCATGGGGAGGGAAAGGTCTTTCAGAGATTTTATACAAGAAGTCATCTGTTGAATAGAATAGACTTGATGATTACAGTGATATATTTAACAGGCATCTCATAAACTTAATCCTGCATATATAGCTATATCACATAGCAAAAAGTATGTAGCCTTCCCCTTACAATTAGTAGAACCAGCTGTACTGAACACCTCAGTGACTTATGACAGTTCAGGATTTCACTTCCCCAGCAAGACAACCCATAATCCTTTTGCCCTGCCTGCCTAAATGAGTGCAATAAAATCAATAAATAGTTTGGCAACTTTGTGTGGAGAACTTGGCTGATTTGTACAGAGCCCTCCACCAGGCGTCTTGGAGATCAATTGAATTGCATCTTTGCAGTCACATTCCAAAGTCTGGTGGAAAACCTTCTCAGAGGAGTGAAATCTGTTGTAGCAGCAAAAGGGGAAAAACTATATAATACTGTCCATGTACACTATATAGACAAAGGTGTGTAGACACCCCATGTAATTATTGAGCTGTATTTTACATTTCTGGATTCTTCACAGACAAACAGTGGCAGTAGAATGGGTTGTACCTCAGTGACTCTTAATATGACACATTTATAGGTTTCTGCTTCCTACAAGTCAGTTCATCAACTTTCTGCCTTGCTGTCCTTAAATAATGTCCACAGAGAATTGGTTTAAAACTTTGATTGAGAACAAGGCTGGCTTGAACAGAACATGGACTTCAACTCCATCAGACAATGGAATGGCAAAAGTGAACCAGGGCTAATTGTGTGAAGCTGACATCACAGTCATGTTCCAAAATCTGATGGAAAGCCTTTTTACAAAAACAAAGGCTGTTGCCCCATATGTGCAGGGCAAACTCCATACTAATATGGAGTTTTTTGGGTGTCCTCAAACTTTTGTCTCTATAGTGTAGATGTTGTTTTACGTTCAGGTCTGCTTTATACACCCGTGTAACCTCGTCAATAAATCACTTTACGATGATATTTGGCAAACATATTAGTCCTCAGTCCTACTGTTATTTACCCAGTTTGCATCCTTGGACTCCTCTTCCTTCACTCATTTTCTCCTACATTGCTTTATTTTAATCTTAGTATCCATGGTCTAGTATTAGGCAATGTCATCCCAGCTATACAGTTTACTTACTAACTTGACTTGCTAAAGCACAATCAGGTACAATCAAGCAACTTCAAAAATCAAGGGCCTTAGCCTAGGCACCAACGGAGCCAACATCAACCTTCTGCTTAATAATCCAATTCCTTAACAACTGTACCAAAAATAAGTGAAAGCTTTTATATCTCTCACAAGGCCTGTCATCAGCTACACTCAAACAACCTACCAGAATGCATCTACAAGATCCAGCTACACAAGCAAGTCAAGCACACATTCAAGCTCGAGTCCAGCAAATGAAGGGAAAGCTAAATCTGGTGGTGTGCCAATGTGGCTTCGTGTCTTGGTGTTCATCGTCATTGCTGTGATGCTTTACCTTGTTTACTTAAACATGGAGACTGCACAGGAGAGTCCTTTTAACATAGAGACTGCAGAGGAGAGGCCTGTTGACAAGATTGAGGCATAGATGTTTCAGTAATCTTTCTATACATGCCAAAGAAATACCACATAACCACAAAATCACTTGTGTTTGGATAAAATTCAGTATACACAATGTACATTAGAAGTACATATATTTTTGATGTTTGGAATTTTATATTTGCTCCTTCCAATCAGATGTTGTATAATTATGATTTTTTTTGTTTCATATACTTGTTTAAGGCACCACAGTATATGACATTGGTTTATAAGCACATAATGCTTGATGTGTTTTACTATTTTACTATCCTTTCTGATATTAGAAAAGCTTCAAAATGACTTAACAGAACAGGAAAATAACGTGTCTAAAACTTAAATATTTGGGAGCTTTTTTTGCACCTAAGTTCTTACTGCTTGAGATGTTACTAAATGTCCAATGTTTACTGCAGGAAGAATAAAAACATGTACTAGTAATTTTCTGACATGTACTTGTTTGTATACCATTGTCCAGTTTTTAAAAACTCCTTAAACAATTTTGTAGATGATTCCTTTTTTAAATTAATTTCATGCATGTGTGTGTGTACTATACTGGTACTTGAAAGTTTATGAACACTTTAGAGTTTATATTTCTATATAAATATGACCCTAAAACATCAACAACCATTCACACACATCCTAAACATAGAATAAAGAGAAGCCATTAAACAAATGAGACAAAAAAAATGTCTACTTGACCATTTATTTATAGGGTAAGATGATTATCATGTCAGTTTAAAAAAATAAATAAATAATAAAAAAGAGTAAAAATATGTAATTTGAAGGTGAATTTCAGGGTCAGTGGGATGACAGTTTGTGCCACATTTGTGATGGTTTCTGTTGTAGAAATCATCTTTTGTGCTCTCTTATGCAGGCTGCGCGACATCGCTTGTCCAAACTTTATGGCATTGTAACTAGAGATGCACCGATTGCAATTTTCTTGGCCGATTCCTAATTTTTTAAATACATGACTGCCCGATTCTGATTTTCTTACGGTCTAAAAATTATAAATGACAGCATACAGAAACAATCTCTAAAGAAAGCTAGCCAGAGCTGTTGGCTTGTTCCTGGCTCTATAGCCACACAAGTACCAATCTCTGCAAACTTGCTCAAATTGTACTTTATTACAGCCTTGATAAGAGCCTTTCAGCAGTTAATGTAAGGGTACACGTACAATCAAAGATGCTGAATTGCAACTCAGCCCAGATCGCACTCCTACATAGCAAGATGGTAAGGCATTCATCACTACTGTAATGCATTAAAAACACACGTGTTATATCCCTGGGATAAATGGTACAACACAAAACCACGCAATGTGAGCTTTAATTAACTGATAAAAAGACATATACACGAAACAGATCACAGACGTTTAAGAACCTAAAAATTAACAGACCAACAAGTTACAGTTCCTGCACAAGTTCATGTACCAACGGAACCAAAAGCTCCATATACACAAGAATTGAATTCTGAATTAATGTTAGTGAAAGCACAGTGCTGTTGTGTGTGTGACTGTTTGTGCCACTGTCAGCGTCACAAGTGCACAAGTGTAGGCTAAATGTGACTTAACAGAATTGGTTATATGACACTGATTGACCACTCATTCTGAGAACCGGCTGATTCCGGTTACTGACCGATTGATTGTTGCAACGCTAATTGTACCTTAACAATTAAGTGTGCTGCAAGGAGGTCTCGTGAGTGGGTGCAGAGATCTACCAAGGTCTGATCTTTGTAGCATACCCTTGACAGAGTCCCCTTTGTTTAATTGGGTTTTAGGACTTGTGTGAAAAGCTAGTGTTTTAGGTACAATTAATACAGAAATATTTCAAATTTTAAAGTATTCACAAATGTTCAAGCAGCACTATGTAACTGGATATCAGCAAGAGCTTGGCATTCCACAAGTCTACTTTTAAAACAATAAAAACATCCACTAGTATAACTGCAAAAACCCGATTTGCAGAGTTTGCACTAGAAACTGCATTGACCTACATAATTCCGTTTTGAGTATCGTTCCAGTGTATAAGACAAGGACATGCTGGTATGCTGAAGTCAAAGAAACTTTTCAGCAGCAACAATTGCATCACTAGGGTGCCATACTTGAGTCGATGCCCAGAAAATGTGCCAAGTCAACATACCATACAAACTCTAGTTTCTACCAATAAAAATCTTAAAGCCCTGTCCAAACTAATGTCAGCCAAGTATTTATTCAGTTAAATGAAATTGAATTGCTAATAGCCAGCATTTTACAATGGAAAGCATTTTATTATTATTATTATAAAACAATAACTGTTTTAGATCATCTCTATATACACACAACTTTATACTCAAAGATCTTTGGATGTTTTCTTCTATTACTCCATATACAGTGGTGCATGAAAGTTTGTGAACCCTTTAGAATTTTCTATATTTCTGCAGAAATATGACCTAAAACATCATCAGTTTTTCACACAAGTCCTAAAAGTAGATAAAGAGAACCCAGTTAAACAAATGAGACAAAAATATTATATTTGGTCATTTATTTATTGAGGAAAATGATCCAATATTACATATTAGTGAATGGCAAAAGTATGTGAACCTCTAGGATTAGCAGTTAATTTGAAGGTGAAATTGGAGTCAGGTCTTTTCAATCAATGGGATGACAATCAGGTGTGAGTGGGCAGCCTGTCTTATTTAAAGAACAGGGATCTATCAAAGTCTGCTCTTCACAACACATGTTTGTGGAAGTGTATCATGGCACGAACAAAGGAGATCTGAGGACCTCAGAAAGAGAGTTGTTGATGTCCATCAATCTGAAAAAAGTTACAAAACCATCTCTAAAGAGTTTGGACTCCACCAATTCACAGTCAGACAGATTGTGTACAAATGGAGGAAATTCCAGACCATTGTTACCCTCCCCAGGAGTGATCGACCAACAAAGATCACTCCAAAAGCAAGGCGTGTAATAGCTGGTGAGTCCACAAAAGACTCCAGGGTAACTTCTAAGCAACTTCAGGCCTCTCTCACATTTACTAATGTTAATGTTCATAAGTCCACCTTCAGAAGAACACTGAACAACAATGGTGTGCATGGCAGGATTGCAAGGAGAAAGCCACTGCCCTCCAAAAAGAACATTGCTGCTCATCTGCAGTTTGCTAAAGATCATGTGGACAAGCCAGAAGGCTATTGGAAGAATTTTTTGTGGACGGATGAGACCAAAATAGATCTTTTTGGTTTAAAAGAAAAGCGTTATGTTTGGAGAAAGGAAAAAACTGCATTCCAGCACAAGAACCTTATCCCATCTGTGAAACATGGTGGGTGGTAGTATCATGGTTTTGGGCCTGTTTTTGCTCCATTCTGGGCCAGGCCAATCTGTCCTGAACTGAAATCTCAAGAGAAGGTGGGTCATGCAGCAAGACAATGGACTAAGAACACAAGTCTTTCTACCAAAGAAATGGCTTCAGAAGATAAAGTTAAGTTTTTGGAATGCCAATCAAGTCTTACCTAATCCAATGAACTGTTTATGGAAGGCCCTGAACCACATGTGAGGAAACCCAAAAAACATCCTAGAGTTTCGGTAGCTATTCTGGACGAGGATGGCTAAATTATGCTGGTGGCAGGACTGATCACAGTTTTACAACAGAACTTTAAGTTGCAGGGGGTCACAGTTACAGTAATCTTTAAGGGTGGGGTTTTTCAAACCCAGATACTGAAAAGCAACGGTTTGCCACTCCACTAAATATGTCATATTAGGATCATTTTTCCTCAATAAATAAAAGACCACGTATAATATTTTTTGTCTCTTTGGTTTGAACTGGGTTCTTTTTTTCTACTTTTAGGACTTGTGTGAAAAACTGATGTTTTAAAGCTCATATTTATATAGAAGAATAATATTGAAAAAATAATATAGAAAATTCTAAGGGTTTCACAAACTCAAGCTCCACTGTAGATAGTTTACTGCAGAAATTGAAAATATGATTTGAGAGTTGCAATAACCATTTAAACACTTGCTTATTTAAGAAAAAAAGCCTGCAAGTAAAGCCCAGAATATTCAGTTTAAAAATTTGGACAATTGGTCTGCACTTCCTCACCATCAATGCCTTCTACAATGCAAACGAGTGTGGGTCGATACATTACTCGTTTCTGTTTAATATCGCCACCGCTAAAAAAAGATTGAACAACTACAGGTTACCTACTTTTACAATGATCATGCAAGTGCACTGCAGGTGCTCCATTGATTCATAAAGTATTACAGAAAGTAATTCTACAGATTTGCCACCAAATAACATATGAGGGAAAAACCCAAAGGCTCACAATTTATATACATTTTATTTACAGCAAGAGTTTATAAAATGTTACATTCATCTAGTTTCCATATCCACTGAATGTGATTCAGGGATCTGGGGGGCATCACACGAGACAAGACAGGAACCAAACCTGGACAGGGACCAGTCCATCGCCCATATAAAATAAGGTTATCGAGATGGTACACTATCTGCCCTGAAAAAATCTGTGAAAAAGTTGTATTAACAAAGACTACAGTGCGACCTTTTAACACATCCCTAGGGAGAAGCAGATAAGGAAATTGAAAATGTGTTAGGACTGGTAAGAAGATAAAAAAGCTGTATATCTATTCTTCAGTGCCTCCAGTTGGTTAGCTGAGAAGAAAGAACATTTATGACATTAGATCAGACAATCATGTAAACCAAGCATTTCAAATTAAGTCCAACTGACATTGATTGACTAAAGCTTTCACAATTATTAGATCTGAGCTGATCAGTATGTCATTAAAAACACACTACATAGTCAAAACTTTGTGGTTTTATTTTAAAGAGTAATAATTAATTAAAACACAATATGAAAGCATTTAGTACACTACTGAGGCACTTTCACTCCAAACAGTTCTAGGGACTAATTTGGGAGGATCTATCCCTGCCAAGCTCCCCCAAGATCTACATTCGTTCTAGGGTCTTTTTGGTTTGCATTCACACAGTCAGTAGGAAAGTTGCATGATGCAAGCCACACCAGTTTGGCTTAGATGACTCAAAAAATTACTGCGTTTTCATTTCCACCATTTTCAGCAGTAAGCCTTTTATACAGCCGAGGTCAACAGTCGCTTGCGTCTGGACCAATCACCACATAGCTACGTTACTCTGGGTTCCTATATACTAACAATAGTTCATAGGAACTCCTACAGTTTTAAGGACCATGAAAAAATCCTCCTGCAAAAGCACCTGTAGTGTACAACACAGAAATTCTTAGTATCTTTCGTAAAACTTGAAACACTTACAGAAAACAAAAGGAAATAGAACAATACTATGTTTTTTTTAAATCCCTTTCAAGACTGTCATTCTCTTTTCCTTAAGCAGGTGCCACAATGGTTTGGTCATACTAGTTTTCTGTCATTCAGATAAGAATTAGATGTGTATGAGAGATATTTTTATTTCCTATTATAATTCTTAAGATCTCAGCCGTTAAGAGTTTATCGGGACGTTTTGCGGGTGGATGTTAAATGTCACACACCTGTACTTACTCATTTGTAAGGTTGGAAGAGTTTTTTGATGAATAAGTGGGGATACTCACGTAACGTACGCTTCTCTCCCTTGGCCCAAAACCGCCTGTCTGTCTTTATCTGTCTGACAATTTCAGCCATTGAAGCTGAGGTTTCTGACAGTTGCTGCAGTGCTTCCAGTTACACAGCAGAGGACATTTTGACCACATCCAATCCTATCTACCTACATCTTCCTCAGGGCGTTATATCACAATGTTTACACACGTAAACTGGAATTCTTTATTGGAGAAATCTACAGTACTGGATATTGACAAAATATCCAGGGCTTTGAAACTAAATCATTACCTTATTGCAAAGGTGCAGGAGCTGATGAACAGACTGGAAAATGGAGGTGCTCTGATTGAGGACAGAGGGTGCTCTCTGGCAATAGCCCCTGAAGTCAGTGTTGTAGACTTGGCTGAAGGCAGTCATGAGCTGTGCCATGTCTGTTATGGCCACTTTCAGGGCACAGGGAGACAGTGCGGCTCCAGGACTCAATGGATCTGACTGCAGAAACTCGCACTAAGATGAAAAATGAGGCAATTTGACAGTGGATAAGCGAAAAGCCCAGAAAATGCATCTGTGGAAATAAAGAATGTGGAGACAGTGAGCAACGAGACCTAGTTTCTGGCGACTCACTTCTTTGTGTAGCTCCTCCAAGATACTCCGAGTGGACTGTAACAGAGCTGTGGCTTCAGCTAGGTCTTCTTCAACAAGTTTACCAACACCTGATTGATGAGGACTCCTTTAAACAGAAGAAAGATTATAAAAGGATTAGGGGTCAGCGCCAGAAAAGGGTTTCCAAAATCTTAAAACACAGTACAATCTTAGTACAATGCGTAGTTAATCCAAGAAATTGAATCAGTTCATCTGGACATAGATTTTATTGGAGAAACGTTTCGTCACTCATCTAAGTGACTTCTTCAGTCTTCTTCAGACTGAAGAAGTCACTTAGATGAGTGACGAAACGTTTCTCCAATAAAATCTATGTCCAGATGAACTGATTCAATTTCTTGGATTTTCTTACCTGGATCATTGAGCATGCATCAAAATGCGTAGTTAACTTAATATTCCTCATTAGTCATACCACAAAATATGCAGCCCTATTGGATATTGTAAAAATAAAATATATTTTTAAAAATAATTCCGAGCATTTACTTCTAACTACATATGAGGGGATAAAAATAAAAACCTGAACCTCGCAAAAAGAGTTCAAGTTCCTCAGGATTCTGTTCACGAGTGATGGAAAAAGCACAAGACTGACAAACGGGTTGGGTCAGTGGCAGCAGATTTGCAGTCTCTGTACCAGTCTGTGCTGGTGAAGCAGGAGCTTAGTTCTCAAAGTGTTTACTGGTCAAGCTAAATTCACTCACCTATGGCCATAAACTTTGGAGAGTGACCGAAACATATGGTCATGAGTACAAGTGGTCAGTGTTGCTGGGCTTACTCTCTGTGAGAGGGGTGAGGAGTTCATCAATCAAGATAAAACTGTATGTCACGTCAGTGTTTTCAGCGCAAGAAAATGTTCTGAATGACGATTCTTGCAAACTTTCTGTTAAGGCAAATCATGGAGACATTTTAAACTACAATTGTGATATCGGCAACCTCTAGCTGGAACACAGCTAGCTGCCGGCTGGTTCTTTTGCTGTGCAAGACCATGGGACAATTCAACATCAGTATTCTGATAGAAGCTCTTCAGGGAAAATATTAGTCACCTGTGACTGAAAAGCACCTAATAGCGTGTAATACCTCCACAAGGACGAATAACAGCTGAGATTCGATTTGGCATGGACTGGACAAGTTTCTGGATGTAGGCAACATCAATGTTCAGTGTTTAATCGTGGTCATTGTTCCAGGTAGTCTCAAAGATTTAAGACGGTTGAGATTTTGTGGGCCAGTCCAGATGTGTGACTGCTCCTGAATGTTCATCATGCCAATCAATTGTCATCTTTGAATACATGGGTGGGAATGTTATGTTCCTCTAAGATAATGAGAAAAATGCAAAACCAGGTTGTCCAGCAGCTTAATGTAGGCATTGCGGTTTAAATTTACTGTCACCTCAACCAAAGGACCCATTTTTGGGTAAAGAAAACGGCCCCAGGACAACACAGAACCACATCTTGCATGCAGTCCTCATTGAAGGCTTCCTTAGGCATGCCCAAATGTAAGCACTCCTATTTGCCAATCATTCACATCTGCTTTGAGACCCATTTCCCACCTCTTCTGAATCTATGAAGTGACTAATTTTTTGTCCTAGGAGCTTATATCAAAATTGGGAACAGGATATATGTGAGCACAGAGTGAATACAGAACACAGATGACACAGGCATAAGCTAACCTGTTACTGGGCTCGTTGGGTTTACTGAGGCATGCCTTCGACCGAGTTGCTTGTGACGCTCTCAGAAACTCCTGAATGTGGACAGACCAGGGGTTGCAAACAGGATTCATCAGCTGATTCAGGTCTGATATGTGCTCAGGAGACATTATGTCCCGTAATAGATTTTCACTCCTCAGGGTCTCGTCTCCTGATGATTTCTCACTGACGGTGTCAATGGGAACCAAGAATAAAGAAATGTGTGTCAACGGAATCACATTTAACAAAATAACCCAATACTTCTTTATACACATCTTTACTCAAGTCTCAGGCCACTAGTGAAAATGCTTGTTTCCATCTTTGTGGACACCGATACATAATGCAGCAGAATAATGACCAAAAACACACATTAAAGCTGTGCAAAAACTACTTGAATAACAAAGAAGATCAAGGAGAGCTGACATTCATGGACTTTCCTTCACAGGCAAAACCCCATCGAGATTTATGGGGGCCCTTGGAGTATCGTCACCAGATGCTCTTTCAAATATAATGAAATCGTACTGGATTAAATCGATCATCATATTATGTACAAAATCGTGGATTGCATGTGAGCTGAAGTGCATGTTATCATTAGGGCGACAGGGCGAACATTCCAAATACTAACAGTATTTGAGAAGAATTCTAAATGGAAGCATTTTTACAAGGGACCTTAGACTTGCCCACCACTGTATGTGACTATAGTTCATACCATTTACTGCAAATGCACATAAATGCAAAAACAAAATAAGAAATCATATTTACTCAGATGACATGTCAGCATTGTCCTGGGCAATAGTTAAAAACTGATCCAAAAATATAAGCTGCCTTAATGGTGTGGCAAAGCCCTGTAAAAAGACATATAGAAAACATTTAAAAAAAAAATAAAATAAGAAAATCGGTTTATTCCACGGGCTGGTACGTAAAGTTTAAACTGAGAGATAAACATCCAAATTAAAAAATACTTCTAGCATTCAGGTCATCTATCTGCCAACACAATTTTCTGTAACACCATCTTATATGCATCATCTAACTATAGTATAATCTCTACCATAAATATCCATACCTTGATTAACTCCTGGTCATCGCCTTTACACAACATCATTTCATGTCCAAATCGTGTGATTTCTGTGTTTGATTTAGAGAGAGTTGTCATAACAATATGGCCCGTGATTCCATAGAGTTATTTGAGGAAACAAAAAAACTACTAAATCTGACTTTTCACAGCAACTTGGAATGATATTTACCTTTTGCGAAATCTTCTGTCTGTGACGATTTCATTGTTAAGAATTTGTCCCTCAGAGATGGACAGATTCTATGCAACACACACTTAGTTTCAGTACAGCTCCATTTGCAGTAGTTTATGGTTATTGTACTATGAACCTAATTTCCAGTTTAACATACCTGACACAAAGCCATTTCAGGATGTCCATGCGGTGTAATGAAGGTGTGCACAGAAGCTGCTGCATGCTGTCCGCCTCCCTCAGGTACAGGCCATCAACTAGTGGACAGCCGAGAGTCTACACAAATCAGCACAGCACTCAGTTTCCTTGACTAGGTAAGGTAAAATAAGGTCATTGAGTTCCATACCATTCCCTAAGCATCTCAGCATTACATGCACCTTTATTATATCCACTTCAATAAAATCTTTGATCTCAATTAAATGGGCAGTCCAGCAGTGTTTCAGTCCAGAGGCGTTTATAAACTCCAGCAGCACTGCTGGTCTGATCCACTCACACCAGCAGGGTTGTCCCACAGTCAGGTGTTCGAACTCAGGTCCACAGGAACTGCTAGCACCTAACTCTTCCTTCTGAGACACAGGAGCTTCCAACCAAAATAAACATCTCTCAATTGTATGCAAATCAATATGATTCAAGTGGCAAACACTACGGTTGCAGTAGTGGTGCAGACCAGTCATGTGATGCTAGACTGCAACATCACCCGGAATCTCAGAAACAAAAGAAAAGCTTATTTTCACTGTGTTGTACCGTCTCATAGATTTTATTCTATCATTACAATAAAATCTTAGTTGAAAAACAGGACAGTAATATGCAATAATTAAACAGTACGTTGTAAAGGTTTTTAATCACTAGTGTTTTATTAAAGCTGTATAGAACTGTCCAAGGGCGATAACAGCATTGGTGGTAAATGACTGATTTTAAGCAACTGGCCACTTTGTATTGTGAATGTAGGATCAAGGTTTGTACTATTGACTTTATTATTGTAGTTTGTATAATTATGGCCAGTGTATTTAAACTTACAAATAACTCTGCAAACGCATGTTCCTTCTCCAAATACCTAGACACTTCATTCTTTCTCTGCAGTAAAATATTAGCAGGAGAGAGAGATTTATAATGGGTGTTTTTTTGCATTCCAAATGAGCACTTGACACAATATAACGACAAATTAAGGCTGGTCAATTTGTATGTCAGTCAAACTTTTGCTTTTAGAGTAGGGTTTGAGAGTGGATGGGACTCTGTTTGACCATGCAACCAAGACAGAGTTTAAACATGACAAAAATTACTGTGTAAAGAAAATATATTTATTGTTCCTCCTATCTGGCATTATTCAGCAAACATTTACAGCATTTAGCAGACGCCCTTATCTAAAGTGACTTACAACTGATACAGTCTTACAATTCAAGCAATTGTGGGTTAAGGACCCAACAAGGGCAGCTTGGCAGAGGTGGGATTTGAACCCTGGACCTTTTGGTCCATAGGCCAGTACCTTAACTGCTAGGCTACCACAGTCCATACAAAGTCTGTGCAACCTGGGCTTTTCAGGTGATGATTGAAAGGGTTTTATTCAGCACTATTCACAGATAATGGACATGCAAACTCCACACTTGTAAAGTTTAAAATCGAACCGTACTGTATTTAGTATATACACTGCTCAAAAAAAATAAAGGGAACACGTAAACAACACAATATAACTCCAAGTATAGCAATCTTCTGTGAACTCAAACTGTCCACTTAGGAAGCAACACTGATTGACAATCACTTTCACATGCTGTTGTGCAAATGGAATAGACAACAGGTGGAAATTATTGGTAATTAGCAAGAAACACTCAATAAAGGAGTGGTTCTGCAGGTGGGGACCACAGATCACTTCTCAGTACCTATGCTTTCTGGATGATGTTTTGGTCACTTTTGAATGTTGGTAGTGCTTTCAAACTCGTGGTAGCATGAGACGGACTCTACAACCCACACAAGTGGCTCAGGTAGTGCAGCTCATCCACAATGGCACATCAATGCGAGCTGTGGCAAGAAGGTTTGCTGTGTCTGTCAGCGTAGTGTTCAGAGGCTGGAGGCGCTACCAGGAGACAAGCCAGTACACCAGGAGATGTGGAGGAGGCAGTAGGAGGGCAACAACCCAGCAGCAGGACCGCTACCTCCGCCTTTGTGCAAGGAGGAACAGGAGGAGCACTGCCAGAGCCCTGCAAAATGACCTCCAGCAGGCCACAAATGTGCATGTGTTGGCACAAACGATTAGAAACCGACTCCATGAGGATAGTATGAGGGCTCGACGTCCACAGATGGAGGTTGTGCTCACAGCCCAAGACCATGCAGGACGCTTGACATTTGCCAGAGAACACCAGGATTGGCAAATTCGCCACTGGCACCCTGTGCTCTTCACAGATGAAAGCAGGTTCACACTGAGCACATGTGACAGACGCCGTGGAGAGCGATCTGCTGCCTGCAAACATCCTTCAAAGCATGCCGCTCCACGGTTTGGCAGTGGTGTCAGTAATGGTGTGGGGTGGTTGCCCATTTCTTTTCTTGGAGGGGTGCCCGCACAGCCCCCCTCCATGTGCTCTCGCCAGAGGAGTATCCCTGACCTGCCATTAGTACTGCGATGAGATCCTCAGACCCCTTGTGGGGAGACCATATGCTGATGCGGTTGGTTGGCTCTGGTGGCTGGGGTTCCCTCCTTAATGCAGGACAATGCTAGACCTCATCATGTGGCTGAAGTTGTGTCAGCAGTTCCTGAGCTGCAAGATGAGGCATTGAAGCTATGGGCAAACTGGCCCCACCCGTTCCCCAGACCTGAATCCGATTGAGCACATCTGGGACATCATGTCTCGCTCCATCCACCAACGTCACGCTGCACCACAGACTGTCCAGGAGTTGGCGGATGCTTTAGTCCAGGTCTGGGAGGAGATCCCTCAGGAGACCATCCGCCACCTCATCAGGAGCATGCCCAGGCGTTGTAGGGAGGTCATACAGGCATGTGGAAGCCACACAATACTGAGCCTGTAGTGTGTTTTTCCACTTTAATTTTGTGTGTGAAAATTTGATTTCCATTAATGACTTGTGTGATTTTGTTGTCAGCACATTCAACTTTGTACAGAACAAAGTATTCAATGAGAATATTGCATTCATTCAGATCTAGGATGTGTTATTTGGGTGTTCCCTTTTATTTTTATTTTTTTTGAGCAGTCTACAACGTGGACAGTAGTAACTAGGGGACGATTTCGGATACCGACAACACCTACGGTTCCTTCACAGTATCAAGCGAATATGAGATTAACATATTTGCAAAAATATGGTACTTAACTTGACAGCCCTGGTTGACACTGTCGAATCAGCTGTCGTATGGTGACATTGATGTGTGGTTGGAAAACGTTGCATTGCAAAACGCAGTTGTTTAAAAAAATAAAAAGGCGCACACGTATTAGAGGTAGTTTAACGGTTTTAGTTTGGGTTACGCTAGCTAGCATTTAGAAGAATTAGCAAATGTTAAACCTTTAATTTTTACATAAAGTCTCATTCAGCGTATCGTTTCACATTTGTACGTAAGTTACCAACAAACGTGGAAAACAATAAACTTACCTGGAGACCATTGTATACACGCAAAGCGAGCTGCTGTTGCTTCGAATCCCCCGCCATGACTCCTGCTTCTCTGCTCTCGGAGCGGAGCGCGCAACGGAAGTTTGTGTCTATTTTTTAGATGGGTTGCCAGATTGGCACACAGAACTTTATAGTTGCTAAGTCTGTACAGGAAGTGTGTTCAGGCAGCACGAGCCTGACCCGTTTTACACACAAAACTGGCCATTGGGTATTTCATTGCATTTTCTTGAATCTTTTTCATATTGCGTAGCATTTGTAAACACACAGGGAACGTATTAATAATAATAATAATAATTTAAAAAAAAGTATTAACATAATAAAAAAGACAACATCACAATAATCGACATTGCCAAGATTACGTTGGTTAATTTTTCAGAATCTTGGTTTCAGTTAATTTTCGATTAATTGCCAAGTCCTAGCATGTATATAATACACTATATCAGACCACAAACACTTTTTGTTGTTGTTTATGATTCAATAAATGAGGACTTAAGTGTACTTAAGACTTTAAGTACATTGTATGTAACCATGCTTTCAAGTGCATGTTGGGTGGTAGTATCCTCTGAAGAGAAAGTCGTTTATCCAGCATAGTTGTGTTGTTATGGATTGTTGGCAGTTTAAAAACCATGGAAGCTGTGGTCAGTCTCAGCATCAGAGATTGAAGGGCGTTTATGTATTGCCTCCTTATGGGAAACTCATTTTTTTCTATAAAACTGACAACTTGAAAGCTGAACACCATGCCATTACACTACTTATTTGGTTGGAAAGGCACAAAAACAGAAAATTGGTTCCATCAGCCAGTCTGCAGTTCTTGCATTGCAAATCATATAATACTTAGATAACTGGAAATTTGCCAGTACTTCCCAGACAGGAACCATAAAACCATGATGGTGGACATATGTCCTGGAAATCACAATTTTTGGTCCATGAGGCTCTTTCAGCCTGTGTCCTGAGTCAAAAAAGTCATAGACTCAAAATACAACTTTCTTTAAGAAGTACATCCAGTTGTCATAAGCCTGGAATGCACTGTGTAGGTTTGGAGAGAGGGGGGTGAGAGTTAAACCCCCTTTATTTGGACTATAGGGTAACTGTATAACGTGTTCATTCCATGGACAAAAACACATGCTCTACCTGGATTTCTCTCATTGTCAATATTTGGAACATCCTGGACAGGGCACCATTCCATGGCAGGATTACCACTTGGGATTTGAGTCCAGGACCTGGTGAGGACAATGAGCCACTTAATATAAAGGGTTTTGTTTGGTGGTGGAATAATAATTGGATAAAACTTTGCTGTTCAACATTGATCTTTTAAGTTATTTTCCAAGAATGTTGCGGCTTCTCTGATCTATTTGGCACAAGTGCTTGATCATGCATGTTATTCTTATATGAAAGAAATAAGCACAGCCACACAATGAAACACAGCCACAGACACTGGTCAAAGTTATTATTGTAGAATACTTTGTTTTTATACAGACAAAAAGTGTTGACTTATTTTCCCAGTAAATTCTTAATTTCCATACAGTTTAATCTACAGTATACAGGTGTGTTCTTTCATCATATATAG
This sequence comes from Ancistrus triradiatus, assembly GCA_025084515.1. Lineage (NCBI taxonomy): Eukaryota > Metazoa > Chordata > Actinopteri > Siluriformes > Loricariidae > Ancistrus > Ancistrus triradiatus. The sequence continues at coordinate 86,389 of JAJAGP010000707.1, read as the reverse complement.
ATATTTTTTCTCTTAAGTAACAGGCAGGTAATTATTTATATATTTAATAATCTGGATTTTTTTTTTTTTTACTCTTCTTTTTTTTTGTCTTTTTTTGTTCATTGTAGCGCAGTAATTGTATGCTAGGGAGAATGTGCAACTGTCAGTTTTTTTCCCGTCAGTTAAAAGAGCACTGCTGGAAAAAAACAATCATATTCATGTAATCATAATAATAATCATAATAATGTACAAGATGGTAATTTCAATTCTTTACAAAAAAGCAAAAAAGAAAATAAGGAGAGAGAAAGAAACAAAGAACAAAAGAAAATGTGCTTAAATTGTAAACAAAAGATGCACATGTGCACATTTTGGCAAAAATGTACAGCGGTGGTGCAGTTGTACAATATTTGTCATATATTTTATATGTTATATTATATACTCTTAACATTTGAAGTTTTCACCTTATCTTGAGTGAACTTCATACAACAAAATGGAAAAAAGGCAGACGATGGATTTTTGGACTATTTGTTTTCCTATAATAACACTATCAGGATTCTGAGTCTTGATAAAGCAGCTAGTAGCTGAAGTTGAGAGGACAAATATCATGTATGACATTATATAATCCTTTCCTTTAAATACTACTGGGGGCTACAATGTAGATATTCAGATTTGACGTTGTCCAGAAACAATTAGTGTTCAAGTCTATTTTGATCCAGCGTATCTTTGTTTAGGATTAGATATGATTAGGCAAGTACATCATAGCTATGGGTTGCACAATGTCATTCATCTTTTCTGGCCAATGGGATAGTTGGCTGACTGTGTCAGTACATTGAAATGGGTCCATGCTTCCTCAAAACCTGCCAGCGCTCTCACTATACAAGACTCCACTGGGACTGTTAGTAACATGGACGCTTTCAATGGTTTGGAGACAATTAAAGGATTTACCTCTTTAGTGTCTGAACTGGGTGGAGGCATCTCACAATGGTAAGTGCCATGCTCAGAACTTCTGAAACTTGAAAACATCAGCTTAAAAGCCCTAATTACAATCGGATAACCCATTTTATTCAGCGTATTCAGCGACGTGAAAGTTACAAGAGCTGCATCGCCAACCCAAGCCTCTATTTGGTAGCCCTAATAGAAAAAGGGCTGAGGAACTGTAGAAGAACATTTTTCAGTCAACAGTACATCAATGACCTTAAGGAGAAATGGATGGTCTACTACTGCTCATGAGACACAGTGAAAGCCAATGGACCATCAACAGACAAAGTTGAAGTCAAACAATAATGGCAAGGTGCGCAATGAACACATGCTCTGCACAGACACCACTGAGCAATGCAACAACATGATCCACCAGTGTTCATGCTTGCATTGTATGCTTTCGACATTTGCTAGTCTCTGACAAGTGGGCACTCTAGAAAAGTATTCTATACAGATAAAGGATTTCTGAGAGCCCTATGTACATCACATTATCAAGCTTATTTCACAGAGCTGTGGACAGGGCAGTCTGTTGCATAAGTGACGGACCTACTCCTTCGATGATTGTATTGCATTGCAATGCATTGACTAGGAGCAATATGATTTTGGTTGTGCCAACCCAGAATCGTATGGGGTACAAGAAGATGCTGATACTTATACCAGTGGGAGCTTAATGGAATTTACATACATCTAGACATCACTAATGTCTCATGGTACATCATGCTTGTTGTGGTATGTTATGGCATTTGATTTGTTGGCATCCCATTTGTGTCAGATACCAAAACATAACTGTAGCAAAAAAAGTGCTGTCAGTGTTCACTGGTGTGACCACAGGGGTGTTTCACTTTTAGACTGCTGGTCCAAACCAGTGAGCCCTGATCATGTGCAAAAGTGAAATCGGTCTCACAGATTGTCCAACATTCATTTCTATAATATTAATCAAATGATGAAAATCGTGGCAGTATAAGATGGGGGTTTTCTAGCCTGGTTCAGACAAGTAAATAAGATGAAATATAACCAATATCCCAAAGCAAAGGTGACTACAGATGGAATTAAAGGGCCAGCAAGTATGTTTATGAGAGAATCAAAGTATTTCACAATGCTTTAAAGGGCAAATGCATTTAGTTGGTGTAATCTGCAAAACAAGTCAAATGAAACTAAATTAACAGTCATAAAAACATCACAACAGAAATCCATTTCCTATAACGACTGTAGTAAAGTCAGCCAGTGTGATGGCCAAGATGATCCTAAGGCCTTCACCAATATGACAGAACATCATCAACATCAGCTCTTACCTATCAATTAATATTCTCAGTTAACTTCCCAAATCCTGTACCCTGTAGCAGATTTCAAGCAACACATGTAGATGTTTAAAATTCTATGAAATAAAAGAAATGGCTTTACGTTTAAAGAAACCTTACCTTTAGTTACAGTTTATCAATTGACCTTAATTATAGGCAACATAAAATTTCAACAAATGTATTTAATTTAATACATAAATGAATGGCAGTAATGTTTCTGTTTTGTTATTCGCAGATGCATTGTCGTTACGTGTAACTTTAAATTTATAGTTTTGTTAGTACTTATTTTTGTTTTGTCTTTTTTTCTATTTTTTCAGAACAGACACAACACAAACACACACACACAGAAACAGACAAAGCAAGAATGAAAAAAAGCTGCGAGTGAACAAACAAATGAGCAATAAATAAATAAATAAATAAATAAATAAATAAATAGATGGAGTTAACGCTAATCAATAAAGCATTAGTTTTCATAATAATAAAACTTGTATTTCCAAACAGAGTGATGATAATCTGATGCTAAGGATGATAATACATTGTAGAACTATTTATGATAATAATAATGATGTTAATAACATCAATAAAAGTGGTGTGATTTGACCCCTACTCTTCCTGCTTGCCTTTGCATCCGGGAAAGTCACAAGTCACAAACATGAATTACCATTAAAAGTTCCGTCTGCCATGACACCCATCTTCCCTGGCATTATATGTATCCTTCCATCATAACCAATCTGATAGGTCATTTCTGCGTTGTTCACATTTCTAGCCCTGGTCTTAGTTGCCACAGTAACACAACACACTGGCCTCCACTCTGAACAATGAGAGGAGGAGGTGTTTGTGTGGACCTGTAAAGACAGAGGGACTCCTGGGACTTCATTAGATGGTAATGATGAGACTGAGTGATGGAGACTGGGTGAGGCTTGTGTGTTTTTGAGTTGGTTGAGGGTTGAGCACACCAATGCTGAGTCCACAGAAGATCTCCTAATCACATCACAGATATGCAAATGAATCAATGGTTCTCTGGGCTCTACTCTCTATCCGAAGTCCTTCACGTACCCTTCTTCTGGAGTGCAGGCAGTCAGAGTGAGGTCTCCAGGCTGAGAAGGGGGCACATCTGTCGGGAATGGAAGGTCCAGTGGTCAGTGTGTTGTGTGGGTTGGGTCATGTGGAGCACGCTCTGATTAGCATTGTTGTTGCGATTTGGTGTGGCTGGCAGACTGTACTGGCGGTACGGGCGGGGTGGAGGGCGAGCTCGCTGAACAGGGGGAGGAGGTGGCTTGCGGAAGGCAGGGTGAAGATGGTGGTGGTTGTGCTTGGAAAGCTCCGACTCATCGTCAATGTCTGTGTCGTCGATCAGCGGGATGTTGTGCATGAAGTCATTGATGAGAAACTCGGGATGCGCCATGAAGTTGTGGATGGAGTTTCTGGACTCAGGCTTTTCGATGCCGTCATAGAGGGAGCTACGGAACGCTTTCACCACCCGCATCTGAGAGAGAGGATGGGATGATGTAGAAGAGAAGGACAAAAGAAAAGAGGGATATGCAGGGATAGGTGTAGTTGAAGAGAAGGGTGGGAGCAAAGAAATCTCTCAGTTTGTGCCTGGTACAATTTTTTTCTCCACATGCCTTAAAATGCATAGACAGCTCAAGATCAAGTTGCTGCAATGGACAATTTTTTTCTAACAAATTGGAATGAATAGAGTACATGAAGGAATATTTTTTTTCTCATTTAAAATGTGTTATCCGTATAAATGTATTTTATTATGATTGATGTTTTTATTATTTGGGCACTCATGGTTTAATCTTAGTCATATCTTGCGCAACCAGATCTTAAGAGTTTCTCAAAGAAGGAGATATAATGAAGAAAACAAACATAACCGAGGTAGCAGGAAATGGACTCATCCAGTCAGATCACCACTGACACACACAGTCAAGACAATGGATTTTCATTCTCAAAAGCTCAAAAACAGAACACACTAGGCTTCAGACAAAAGAGACAAGTGGAAGCACAACACAGCCAAACAAAACGATTGCTTGCTTTTGTGTGTATAGCGACCAATCAGAAGGAAACTGAAAATGTAATAGACACGAGCATAAAGTGAGAGGCAGAAAGAAAGCGATGCATTATTTCACACATAGACAAGGCCAGGGAAGAGACAGTGGGTTAGTCTGAAAAAATAGTTTGGGAAACAAACACAGATGCTTGAATGGGGCTCCACCTGGTGGGATGGAGGGAGGATGCACCGGCACTGTACCTACACCCAAGAGGAAGTATGATTGATACTTTACTGGCTCTAGCAATGATTGGGTGTGGTTGCATCACGCATGTACAATTCCTTTTTCACTGTGGCATGATGTTTCAGCATGCACAGGCATAAATCAATGAACTTTAATGAAGAGAAGAGTGTTGGACAGAATAATTACGGAGCTGTTGTGTGTTTATCACTGAATCTGTGGTATGCAAAAGCATTCGAAACTTTTCCTACAGTTCAAATAAAATGGTTACTTACAATGGCTGTTATTAATACTAAAATGTATCCAATTGCCCGGGGTGTCTTCATTTGGAATGTTTCATGACCTTCTGCCATTATCAATAACTGGATGGCTAGCTAAATGCTAATAAATGAGCTTGCATTTGTTTCAAACACAAACTGAGGTCCCAGGATTTGGCTCACCTTATCTTCAGCAACTTTGTTACGCGTGAATTGGTTCAAATTTGGGTGTAGCTGTTATCAGGTGGGGCGCTTGGGAGGCACAGAGGTCTAATACACTAGCTCAACACCCCACTGACATAGGGTGAGTGCCAGTGTTGCCTTCCTGCAATATCTGGAATCACAAAGTCATGACTGGGATGTGCCTGTGGTACAGAAGGCCAGATAAGCGGATCACCCCCCAGTGCTGCAACAGTGACCCCTACCCAAACTTGTGATAGACTTGCACCCCATTCAGAGTACATACCTTGCTGAGAAAACAGCAACACCATCTGCATCAAGCAATATAAAACAACTTGAACCAATATGGAACATGGGACTCATATAGACATGCTAATTGACTAGCATAGCAGCATACATTTGCTCTTGTTATAGCAGGGACATGTCTGCACCCTGTAAATTCCAGAGATGGGGTTCGGTGCCCCTGTTCATGAAAAGCAGGTTTAAAATATGGAAAGAAAATATCAGGCGGACTACAAAACACTGGAATGGTTCAATTACTTTTTGCTCCCACCTCTCAGACAAAAGTGCTTGATACAAGCTAGAGCACATGGCAATATTCCAATTGACAGAAAATTGTATGAAGTGTATACAAATTATTACATAACCAATGGTAACTTCACACTATGTGGTATTTAATAGACAGTTGGCAAGCCTGTTTACATTAGCCAGCTTAGCAGGTCAGCTAGCTAACAGAGGTAAACAGGAGTATGAAAATGTTGGTCCTGATTCCCATATTTTAAACTATTTATTTGATAACTGCTAAACATGGCAACATTTTCTAATAATAGGGAATGTTTTATTTTGGCCATTTTAACAAATAACTAGCGGGCCAACTAGCTACCAACAAACTAGCTTGAATTGGGCACAGGTAAACACAAACTGGGGCTCACCAACAGACTCTAGATTTACATCATAGTATTCTTAGCTATCCATTTAATAGTAGCCAGACATGTAAAAGTCACAATAACTGTAACTTTATGTATTTAGCATAGAGCTAACAAGAGAGCAACTAGAAGTAACCTAGCTCAAGTCTCAAAATCAACTAATGTTAGTAAGTCTGTTTGAATGGGAAAATGTGACTTGCGCTGTCATATCATATTTATTTTCTGTCATGCTGTTTACCTCATCCTGTGACAGACAAATTGACTCCCTTTGACAGTCTTAAAAACAGCCATTGTTTATAACCCTGGAAAAACTATAAAAATAGACCGATCAAGATCATGCTAATGTGGTAAATGCCAGTTAGATCATTTTCACACTGTATCTAGACTTGATTCTGGGGAAGACTATGCTCAGAATTTAAACATATATTGGGCATCTCATTGCCATTTAACCCCTTGCTTTTGGTTTTGGTTGCACCAGTTAATAATCTTATGCATAACCAAGATACCCTGATTAAAGGCTTTCAGACTGTACTTTGGAAGTGTATAATAGGTAATTGCACTGTCTAGACCCCCAAGTGTGATGCAGTAGTAAAACATTATATATAGTATTCTTCCCCTTGAAAGGTTAGCCTACTTGGAAGACACAAAACCTAAGAAGTTTGGCAAAGTATGGAAAAAGTTTCTAAAACTATACAAAGTCAGAAGTGCTACATTTTTAATGTATTTATTTATACATAGTGTATATTTCTTTTGCATCAGTAGTTATAAGTGAATATCTAAAGGACACCCTTGTTTTGTTTTTTTGTTATTTTTCTCTTCTTTTCTTTTGTGCAGAATAAAAAAACAGACATGCTGACAAGCACAGGACATGAACAATATACTGTATGGAATACTGAGCCACCAAATCAGCACAAACAGATTGCTGACTGGGTTTAGTATCACATGTCTGATTTGAGCTGTTTCTGTGATGTAATGTCAGTGTACACAAGGTGCCAATCTGGAGCATGTTAAGTAGTAGTGGGTTAATTTGCATGGTAGTGTGGGGTAGTTCTTTTCAGTGAGACAGTAAGAGAGACAGAAAGAGAAAGAGATGAGCATCCTTTGGCATGCAGCAGTACAGACAGGTGCAATGGGTAAAAATAGGAGTTTATGCACTTCACTGCAGGCTGAATAACAGGGAGAAGAACAGAGATGTGAAGGAGCCAATATGAAACCAATAGATACTGTGATGTGCTCATTCCAGTGCAGCTGTCTCGTTCTGTTATAGAAGCAAAAGAAAAGTGCATAATAAAAATGAAACGAAAGAGAATGCAGGATGAGGCAGCCAGGCTCATGCTGTAAAGATGATTCAGATGAAGCCATTGCATACACACAAGCCTCGCTGATGTCTTATATATATCTAAAAATTAGACGATTTAAGATCACATTCCTTTGCTGTGGCCAGCGGCTGGTGCAGCCCCTCTCCCCCACCCCTCTCACCCAGTCAGAAACTCACCCAGCAAAGGAAAAGAGGCTAAATTAACCAGAAAGAAACAAAGATTCAAACGACAGAAAACAACAACCAAACAACCAAACAGGAAGAAAAGGTCAAGCATTTGGTTAAGTGCTTATCTGTTTTTCCAAAGAGCCTGTTTGTCAGCAAGAAAAATACCTCCTGCAAATCTTGAACAATTTGAATATTGTTCACTTTTTGTTGTTTTCTTTTTGTTCTTTGTTTGTTTTTTCTTTGCTTGCATGGAAACAGGTAAACATTCGAGTATAATGCCCACAGTAGAGGAATGGAAGAATGCAAAGACTGGGTGTTAAATGGTGGTTTCTCTTTGCTCTGGATGTTAGCATGCCAGATTAGAGTCCACTGTCTCCCCCACACTGTCCTTCAAAGTAAACTGCTTGATGGAAAAACTCGTTCATTAAAAACTAAAACAAATCAAATATATTCCATTCAACAAATAGTTTTTCCAACGATGTCCAGCAAATTACAGCTAAATAAGGGTAATTAAAGCAGAAACTGAGTGAGTAGGAGCAAAGGAAGGATAGGTAGTGTTTAAAGAACTGATGAAAACTAAAATGTATTGAGAATGAGAACCTCATAATGTGATAAATAAATGGCCTACAGCCTGATGCATTGAAGAATTCATGTCAAGTCCAGACAAAATGCTGAACTTGCATCCTGCAGGTTTACATTGGGTGAGGAAACTCATGCACAAAGGGCTGGAGCTGGAATGAAAACCTACAGCCATAAAGGCCATTTGAAGATGAGCTTCCCCACCACTTGTTTACATTATCAGTATGACCTGATGGTTTGTATTCTCTAATGAATGGTAATCAAGCTTCAGTTCACCAACAACGCTAAAAATGTAGATTTGTAACATTACTGTGTCAATGATTATATCAACTGCAAACTGTGTTCCTAAATTAGCACCTCAAAGATTCACAGATAAGGTTTATTGCAAGTAAGCTTCAAGAAGAAAGGATAGCTTTTATAACTTGTGGTCAGTTATAAACCTTTCCCAGCTGTGTAAGTATCTTGGAAATGGACTGTTACCATACACACTAAATATTTGAAAAAAAAGATTATGGGGTAACAATGAATATCCATCAGTGGCAGAGCTATGTCCTTTTCAGCCTCTGGTTCAAGATGTGAGCACATCTTTAAAAAATCCCAAATAAAAAACTATGATTCAGATATTTATTGCAAAGCGCCTGAACATGTGCATCGAATAACATGCTATTAACTATAAACTGACATCTATGTAGTTTTCTAATTAGAGATAAAAGCATGATGTTTTACAAGATCTCTGAAGGAATAGCCTGGGGGATGAAAAATGTTAGCATATAATGAGATTCGAATCGTAATGCAGCCAGAGAGAAAAACAGGTGGACAACTGAGGAGCCAGGCTGAGAGGGTGAGTGCAGGCTTGGACATATGAGGGCATGTACCGCTCACACACAACTTGCAAATTTTCGAGCAAATTAAGATGAAATGCGATGGGACGCATAGTGCTATGGAGCATGGAAGCTGCTCACACAGAACAGACAACTGGGAAGTGGGGGAGACACTTCTACCCTGCTACCAAACCCAAGCCATGTGCAAACACAGGAGGGATGGAGGGAAAAGGCCAAAAACAAGAGAGCTGAAAGCACCTCGTTTTTTGAGAAGCTTTGCAAATTCACATTTAACACTATATACTGCAACCCATAAGAAGAAACTTTTAATGTATAAACAGTAACATGCTACCTCAAGTGTTACTACACCATTTTACTTGTGTATATATACCACTCTATAAGCATATACAGATATATTCATATTTATATCATTCCTATAGAAAAGTGTTGAAGACAGAAAAACATTCAGAGAAGAGTGATAAACAAGAGAAGAGAACGAGTGAAAGGAAAGGAGAGAGATAAAGAGCTGACTGATGAATCTGCGGAAGAAAATAAGAAGCACAGAAACATTCAGCGTTGACAAAATCTCAAGGTACTTAAACACAACCTGCATTATTTAAAAAAAGAAAAAGAAAATGAAAGAAAGAGCAAACACTTATATAGGGCTTATACTCGAAGGTTTACCCTCTTCACACAGCCGGAGCGGTTTACCACAATTTTAAATGTTTGATCCCAGGAGACACTATCGGCTTTGTGTCACAGAACACCATGCTTGACAACAGAAACCTCACACAAAAAAAACAAGGGCTGACATTTTCTCTCTGCATCGCCTCAAATTGTTTGGATAAATCTCTCTCCTTTTGATTTAGCTACATGACAAGTGGAGTTCCATACTGGTCATAGCGCTACATATCTATTCACTGTCATTTCTAAAGGCAGAAATACACTATATGGCCAAATGTTTGTGGACACCACTATGTTTGTGGACACTTCTAAATAGTGATCTAACGGGTTTATAATATATAAAGAGTTATTCTGAACACCCCAGTGACTTTCAAAGTACTTCCTTAGGTTTCCACCTAGACGTTTTGCCCTGATCCTGAAACAGCCCATAAAGAAATGCTTTGTCGGCTTTGATGAAAAGTTGTGACCTTAACTTCATCAGACACCTTTGAGATGAATTTGAATGCCAGGGCTTATCAAACATCAGTGCCCGCCCTCAAGTCATAGTACAAGATGTAGTGGAAAGCCTTTTCAGACGAGTGAATGCTGTTGTAGCACCAAAGAAGGGACAAACTACATAGTTAGACCAATGTATTACACTGTCATTTCTGGTTGTCCACAAACTTTTGGCTGTAGAGTGTACATATCCCAATGTGTAAGAAAGTTTGATAAGAAGAAGTATGAAGTAGGATGGCTGCTTGAGCTAGTGCTCCATTATCAATGATCCTACATATCACTGGAGTGGATGCTGGAATCTGCATGTAACCCAACCCTAAGAGGGAAACTCTAAATTGCAAACATCTCCGAGTCAGAGAAATCAATGAGGCATATAACAGAGTGCACTGATGCTATTAAGTGGTCTGATTGAATGAAAGCAGAGAGAGAGTGAGAGAGAGGGAGCATGGCTTACTTGGCCCAGAGGGTACAGGCTAATCGAGAACACCCCGATAGAGGAAAGGAAAAACACAGCAAGACAGAACAGAAGGCGGAGAGGTGGGGGGCACACTCAAACAGCAGTCCACACAGGCCAGCTTGCATAGAGCCACACACTCACAGAAACCATCTTACAATAAAAACACAGCAAATAGACATGATCCTGCACTCCCGATGCAGTGTATGTGTGCGGGTGAGCATGCGTGCTGGCGGGAGTTTCTGAAAGGTGTGTTTTCCGGTGTGCTGTGTCATAGGTAATAGGGTGTGTGTGTGTGTGTGTGTGTGTACAATGTGCTTATGTTTCTATGTATAAGTGTCTGTCACAGGGAAAGCGGGGGGACTCACTCCCGGGGGCGGCGCTTGCATTGGCAGTGGAGAGAACTACGTGAGTGGGGGTAGAAATATTGGTTACGTCATGGAGCTGGCTGAGCACAGAGGAACGCCGTCTCACTGCACCCTGAAACGAACCACTTCTCTTGAATGTACTCACTACCTCCATCTGCAGGAGAGAGAAAGAACCATAATACACATATACTTCAAAGAGAAAGGATAGGAAACAGAAAAAAGAGGAAAACCAAGGCGAGGATATGGTAACACAGTACCAAGTTGAAACACAGTTAACATGTCTCCAGAGAAAATAGCATACAATAGTGGCCACCAACATTCCTAACCCCAAGGCAAAAATGGTTTAAACGGGGTTTCCAGGTTGGACTCAGTCTTCTAACTGGGAAAATTCAGTAAAAAGAATAATTGATTAAGTAACTGAGTGGTCATTTTCCAAACTTTTTTCTCCCCAAGTTGACCCTGCCCAATTCCCCAGTCTCTTGACATTCCTCACAGCATGCATCGCTTGCCCCAGTACAGGATATGCCACACAACTTCACTACAGGCACTACATTTTCCATAATGCCCCAACATCTTTCCAAAGCTTTTGTTTTTTTTAATCTTTCACATGGGTTAATGGACATCAGCTGGTAGTTAAAAGGAAAAGAAAGTCAGCCACGCCGCAGCAAGGTAATGATAGCTCATAGCTATATGTTTTGGTTAGCCACTTAATAACTGCATAACCTAGCGAAGGTACATATTAGACCAGTAAAGCAAATTCACTCATTAAACTAGCAAAGGCAGCGTTATGTTAGCGAAAACAAAATGAATGCAATTCATAAAGAAACCTTGAATTTTAATTTGTTCTTCATTACTCATCCATGGCAGAGTAATACCCACTTTAGTGTTAAATCACTTCATCTATTTAGTGTTTAACAGAATTATTTTTATGCACAGTTGAGCCCCTCTACATTGGGTGTGGCTCAGTACAGTAGTCTAGAAATGCCCCAGACAATTGATATTACTGCTTTCAGGTATTGTAAATGGTTATGCAGAACAGGTGCAAGGTTACATCGACACTAGTCAGTCTCACTCACACCGGGGCAATCTAGTACAACCAGCTAACATAACACGTCTTTGGAATCTGGGATCACCCGGAGGAAACCCACGCAGACACGAGCAGGACATGCAACCTCCACACAAGCGGACTCCAAGGTCGGTATCAAAGGAATCTCTGGAGCTGTGAGGCAACCATGCTAACCACTTGCGCCACCATGCCAGCCATGAGCAAACAGTTACTGACACACGTCTCTGAAATGAGGGAGCAAACCACTCAGTACCCAGAGTAAACCCACGTGGACACTGGTAGGACATGCAGACTCCACACAAAGGGTGTTCAAGGTCAGCATCTAACCTGGGTTCTCTGGCGCAAGGCAGTGACCACGCTGACCATTTGTGACACCATGTCACGCGTTCTTTTTTCAGTACAGTGGAATCTCGGAATTTGAAATTAATTGGTTCCGGAAGGGCGTTCGAAATCGGATTTGTTCAAAGCCGGAATCCTATTTATTTCAGACACTTCCTGAGGCTAGGTCATACACGGTACAGGTTTTACCGATGTTCAAAGTAGTAATTTTTGTTCAAATTTGGGGGCAAAATATTTCCAACTGTTCAATGTCTGAATTGGTCTGTAATAGAAAATTTGAAATTACTGTGTACGTGGCATCCTTGTCAGGTATCAATCTACCAAAAATGTTTTTCTTATACAAGTTGTTTTTCCTGTGTCCTGGTCACTCAAGGATGGTACCAGATGTTCTTTCCCTCCTAGACATCACAGGGCCAACCTTGGGGCCCAGCTGCACAATTCTACAATGTCCTGAACCACTCTACACTCACCCTCCCTTGTTTAAGATACATTATCTATACTTATCACTCCTTTGAACCAATCATAAATCGTAGCAAGGGACTACTCCCTCTTAGAACCATGTATAACTATGATCGTTTTTCAATAAACTTTAGATGAGTAACGATACAACCCTGGTAATGTGTCTTTCCTCTCATCTCGCTGACCAGCTTGTTTCCAGTCTGACGTAAGTGAGGTATATTCGCCGCTTTTCCACCACATGTAGAATAAAGCAGTGTTCGAATTCCGAGCTTCCAGTGTACAGAGAAAGGTCTGAATTACTGTCCAGAGTAATTGCACATACAGTACAGATTCAGCAGGCAGATTGGATTGTGAAAATACTAGAGTATTTCTTTAAGGATCAACATTAAAAGGTCCATCTGAATTTTTTTTCAATCAATTTTGCTTTTCAAGTAAACAAGTCCTTGCAATCCTTCAGTCAGGTTGGAGAGACACAGCACTTCAGAGGCAGTGTAAGAATGTCCAAAATCACACTTACAACAGTTATTGTATGGTTGTCTATTACAGATAATTACAGCAGATGCTTCACAGGACACACTGTAATGTCTACAATGAGCTCTGTGAAAACTTTATTAAAATGGATGCCTACATGATTTGACTACATCATTACTTCCACTCGTCCTCCTGCAGCACAACCAGAGCCTGATTAATGACATCTTTTTCAGTAGCAGAATGATGAAGGCTGGACTGTACACTTTTCAAAGAAGCCACTCCTGAATTAAAGACTTGATCAAATTAAACTGAATGATGACATAAGCCTAGCTGTTATAATGTGTGTTGTGTTTTGCCAGCTCGGTGTCAAGCGAGCAGGAGATCGATGCAAATGTTGTAAAGAGCTTTGTATGCACTTTGGCAATATGTGCCCTCTGCCTCCACTCATAAATTAGAGACTTAGGTCTGTTTCTATCAAGTTTGTGTGTGTACTTCAGTAAGTATGGAGGAGAATGAATGACAGTGCAAGTATTAGCTGGCATATATGTTAGTGTCAAAATTTGTGTGCATTACAGTTCCCTGACTCTCTCAGTAGTAGCAAAAAATCTACTAGAGCAGCAATATACAGTGGTGTGAAAAAGTGTTTGCCCCCTTCCTGATTTCCTATTTTTTTTAGCATGTTTGTCACGCTTAAGTGTTTCGGAACATCAAACCAATTTAAATATTAGTCAAAGACAACACAAGTAAACACAAAATGCAGTTTTTAAATGAAGGTATTTACTATTAAGGGAGAAAACAGTCCAAACCTACATGGCCCTATGTGAAAAAGTGATTGCCCCCTAAACCTAATAACTGGTTGGGCCACCCTTAGCAGCAACAACTGCAACCAAGCCTTTGCAAGAACTTGCAATGAGTCTTTTACAGCATTGTGGAGGAATTTTGGCCACTCATCTTTGCAGAATTGTTGTAATTCAGCCACATTTGAGGGTTTTTGAGCAGGCTTTTTAAGGTCATGCCACAGCATCTCAATAGGATTCAGGTCAGGACTTTGACTAGGCCACTCTAAAGTCTTCATTTTGATTTTCTTCAGCCATTCAGAGGTGGACTTGCTGGTGTGTTTTGGATCATTGTCCTGCTGCAGAACCCAAGTTCGTTTCAGCTTGAGGTCACGAACAGATGGCTGGACATTCTCCTTCAGGATTTTTTGGTAGACAGCAGAATTCATAGTTCCATTTATCACAGCAAGTCTTCCAGGTCCTGAAGCAACAGAACAGCCCCAGACCATCACACTACAACCACCATATTTTACTGTTGCTGTAATGTTCTTTTTCTGAAATGCTCTGTTACTTTTACGGCAGATGTAATGGGACACACACCTTCCAAAGAGTTCAACTTTTGTCTCTTCAGTCTACAGTTTTCCCAAAAGTCTTGGGGATCATCAAGATGTGTTCTGGAAAAATTGAGACGAGCTTTAATGTTCTTTTTGCTCAGCAGTGGTTTTAGTCTTGGAACTCTGTCATGCAGGGCATTTTTGCCCAGTCTCTTTCTTATGGTGGAGGCATGAACACTGACCTTAACTGAGGTAAGTGAGGCCTGCAGTTCTTTGGATGTTGTTGTGGGGTCTTTTGTGACCTCTTGGATGTGTCATCGCTGCGCTCTTGGGGTAATTTTGGTCGCCGGCCACTCCTGGGAAGGTTCACCACTGTTCCATGTCTTCGCCATTTGTGGACAATGGCTCTGACTGTGGTTCACTGGTGTCCCAAAGCTTTAGAAATGGCTTTATAACCCTTTCCAGACTGATAGATCTCAATTACTTTCTTTCTCAATTGTTCCTGAATTTCTTTGGATGGCATGCTGTGTAGCTTTTAAGGATCTTTTGGTGTACTTCACTTTGTCAGGCAGATCCTATTTAAGTGATGTCCTGATTGAGAACAGGTGTGGCAATAATCAGGCCTGGGTGTGGATAGAGACAGTGAACTCAGGTGTGATAAACCATAGTTAAGTTATGTTTTAATATGGGGGGGACAATCACTTTTTCACACATGTCCCATGTAGGTTTGGATTTTTTTCTCCCTTAATAATAAACACCTTCATTTAAAAACTGCATTTTGTGTTTACTTGTGTTGTCTTTGAGTAATATGTAAATTGGTTTGATGTTCCGAAACACTTAAGTGTGACAAACATGCAAAAAAAATAGGAAATCAGGAAGGGGGCAAACACTTTTTTCACACCACTGTATCTCAGCCTCATGCAAGCCAAGCTTAGTTATGTCACTTTGGGAACAAGAGTTTCCATGCTATTGGACATGTATTCTTCTCCAATTGCTTTAGTAGCTGAAACATGTTGACTGCTTTGTTATCTGTTTTACATATTTTGGACCTGATAAAACAACTTGTGGGGCTCCAGCATAATATGCTAGCTCACCACAGCAGGGATCCTGGTCCTGGTGGTGCCTTCTGCCTGGGTTAGACATCCCAAGCAGACACAACTGCCAGTGTTTAAGGGAAAGAAGGCTGGTTGGGGGACCATGTATTGGCATCCCACTGAGGACACACTTACATCTGTGCCCTGTGTTCTCTAGGGATAGACACTGGTGGATAAAACATAAAAAATAAAATATTGTACTAGTGGATAAATATTTAACTGCCATTTGATACTCAAAGGATCCTCTTTACCATGTGCTTAAGCTGTGGATGTTTATATTTTAACCTAGATATCACACACATCTTAGCAAGTTAACAGCATAACCTACCAAAAGTACTTATTAGGCCACTAAAGCAAAAGCATTCATTAAACTAGCAAACACATCAGTTATGTTAGCAAAAATAAAATGAATGCAATTAATAAAAGTCAGTCATGATTGCATTTGCAGCCTAAACCCAAGTACCATACAGTGGTGCTTGAAAGTTTGTGAACCCTTTAGAATATTGCTGTATAAATGTGACCTAAAACATCATTCGATTTTCTAAAAGACAAGCCAATTAAACTTAAACAAGTTTAGACAAAAATATTATATTTTATCATTTATTCGTCGAGGAAAATGATCCAATATTATCTGTGAGTGGAAAAATATGTAAACCTTTGCTTTCAGTATCTGGTGTGACCCTCTTGCAAAATGTTTCTGGTAACTGCACATCTGCTTGGAGCAATTTAAACCCATTCCTCTGTAAAGAACATCTTTATCTCTGGGATGTTGGTGGGTTCCCTCACATGAATTGCTTCCACACTGGATTAAGGTCAAGATTTTGGAATGCAATGTGTTTTTTTCTATAGCAGTTTAAATGAACACTATTGTTGTTCACTGTTCTCCTGATGGTGAACATCAAGATTAGCCGATGTGAGAGAAGCCTGTGAGAGAAGGTACCCTGGGTTCCTTAGAGATCTCAGGGACTATTACACACCTTGGTCTTGGAGTGATTTTTTTGCTCAGCTGAGTAACAATGTTCTTGAATTTCCCTAAGATTTGTACACCTGTGGACTGGTGGGGTTATGCTCTTTAGAGGTGTTTTTTTTTTATTACCTTTTCCAGCCTTTGTTATATTTTAGGCGATATATACACAAAAATAAAAAAAATCTAAAGAGCTCACAAACTTTTATTGGCACTATATACTTTATATATTTATATGTTGTACTCAGGCTCAAGGTTGGTTTCCTGTCGTTTCCTTCCAGCCTAGGTGGGCATTGTAAGCAGACATTACAAATATATACACCATTCAGCAGATGTGCGTAAAGTAGCAAACAATGTTACTCAAATAAAAGTACTTTTACGCCCTAAAAGTACTGTACTGTTACTGTTAATTTACTCATGCAAAGAATTACTTATTTAAGAGAAATGAATTATATAATGTAATTAATCCTCCTGTTATGTTATGGATCAGTTTGATCCGTTACAGTTTGAGTTTTTTAAAATACTGGTTACTGTATCTTGTTCTCCAAATTTCTCTTAAATGCTTTGCCCTTTTGTTATTTATGGCAATGAACCTGCATGCAAAGTCTGGTCATACTGATTTGTTGTGGAAGGACTGTACAATATTTGTGTACAAAGATCGTGTTTTGTTTCATTTTGACCCTGGTGCTTTTATGTACAGAGATGGTTTCACAAACCTAAAATTAAAACACGTTTTGATGTATACTGATGTTATGACTGGTTCTGATTGCCCTGGGAGGAAAAAATGAGCCCACATGTCTTGTGAGTCCTGCAGCAGATACTGTCAGACACAGATGCTAAAAATGAGTTCCAAAAGACTAACAGTCCAAGACATTTATCACAGATTTTGAACTGTGCTACTGAAATGAAAGAAGACGTTTCAGAGACAGAGGATGCTTCAGATGCAGAGGACAAAAGTGTTGAAGATGTTGAATTTACTTTAGGTGAAGAAGATTCAGAGGATGAATCTGCCATAGACTCCTCTCCATTAGATAAAACTGACAGAACACAACCATCAAGAGGAGCTGAGCCATGGTAATAAAGATTGTTTACCTTCACCACAACAAAGACAAGGCAGATTCTAATGTCATAAACATGGTTCTAAGGCCTACACTACTTGCTGTCACTCGAGTCTATGACATCCAGTCAACTTTTGAGCTCTTCATACCAAAACCATAGAGAAGATGATACTGGACATGTACTTTGTGAAAACCTGAAGCCACTGGAACAATGGAATGAGAGCAAACAGGAGGGCAAACAAGAAAACCAGCACCACATGTGTCCGTTGCAAAAATATAACTGCAGAAAGCACACACTTACACTGAGCTCATCATGTGGGAAGTAATGAAAAAGTGAGAGCATTATTTTGTCAAAAAGGGTGAAAGACTACCTGTAACTAAAATGCTTTTACAAAATCTAAAAATAGAATTTTAAAAAATTGGAAATCTTTGCATTATGTTAATAACAGTATTATCAAAATGCTACAGTATGTGAAGAAAATGTATGTACCATATATTGACATATTTCATCTTTCTTAATCTTCTGACAATTTATAATAACGTTTCACTGTTTTGACTTGCCTCGTTGCTTGTTTTTGAGTGTAATTAAACTGTGTGGGTCAATTTGACCTGTAACATCATGGATTTATTTTTTTTTACATATTATGAGGGTCAAGAGTAAAAATGCACTCTATGTACTGAGTTACTCACTACACAGGGTAAATTAGATAAAAGGGAAAAAATCCATATAAATTAGGGAAAAAAATATTTTAAATGTGTATTATATTCTGCAGAAGCTTCTCCTCCCACCAGCCATGGGATTTTCTAAGAACGAGTGAAACAAAAGCATCAACTTTAGTCCATGTAGTCCATTTAGTCCTACACCAACACCACCTTATAAAGCCGTGTACCAATTTCTGATGACTTACACAAACAGTTTTCTAGAAATATGTACAGAAGGCAACAGAACAGAATGCAATATGAATCAGTCACCCACGACTATTTTTAAAGCAAAACACCATAAGCTCATAAGTGATTCCTCATTTAAAAAGCAGTGTTTCTTACCTTGTTATATTCCACTTTTATTAGAAGCTCATTTTGATTTAGAACTTGACTTTTAACTAGACTAGAATTCTAACTGTTGTTTTAACAATTTGATTCTGTGTTATACAGTGGTGCTTGAAAGTTTATGAACCCTTTAGAACTGTCTATATCTCTGCATAAATATGATCAAAACATCATCAGATTTTCACACAAATCCAAAAGGTAGATAAAGAGAACTCAGTTAAACTAATGAGACAAAAAAGTATTATACTTGGTCATTTATTTATTGAGGAAAATGATCCAATATTACATGTTAGTGAGTGGCAAACGTATGTGAACCTTTGCTTTCAGTATCTGGTGTGACCCCCCTGTGCAGCAATAACTGCAACTAAACGTTTCCTGTAACTGTTGATCAGTCCTGCACACCGACTTGGAGGAATTTTAGTCCATTCCTCCATACAGAACAGCTTCAGCTCTGGGATGTTGGTGGGTTTCCTCACATTAACTGTTAGCTTCAGGTCCTTCCACAACATTTCGATTGGATTAAGGTCAGGACTTTGACTTGGCCATTCCAAAACATTAACTTTATTCTTCTTTAACCATTCTTTGGTAGAACGACTTGTGTGCTTAGGGTTGTTGTCTTGCTGCATGACCCACATTCTCTTGAGATTCAGTTCATGGACAGATGTCCTGACATTTTCTTTAGAATTCTCTGATAGAATTCAGAATTCATTGTTCCATCATTGATGCAAAGCCGTCCTGGACCAGATGCAGCAAAACAGGCCCAAAGCATGATACTACCACCACCATGTTTCACAGATGGGATAAGGTTCTTATGCTGGTCCTCAGAGATCTCCTTTGTTCGTGCCATGATACACTTCCACAAACATGTGTTGTGAAGAGCAGACGTTGATAGGATGTCCACTCACACCTGATTGTCATCCCATTGATTGAAAACACCTGACTATAATTTCACCTTCAAATTAACTGCTAATCCTAGAGGTTCACATACTTTTGCCTCTCACTAATATGTAATATTGGATTATTTTCCTTAATAAATAAATGACCAAGTATAATATTTTTGTCTCATCTGTTTAACTGGGTTCTCTTTATCTACTTTTAGGACTTGTGTGGAAATCTGATGATGTTTTAAGTCATATTTATGCGGAAATATAGAAAATTCTAAAGGGTTCACAAACTTTCAAGCACCACTGTATATTGTATAATGGCACATGAGGGTTCCATCTTAATGGCAACTGTGTAAGATTTAGATGTTGAATATGTTTGACTATAAACATGTCTTTAATGTTGGACTAGCACAAGCAATATGAACATGGAAGGCAAGTAACAAGTAACGGATACATTTTTAAAACGAATTTCCTCAAGGAAAAATATAAAATGTATAAAGTACATTATTTCAAAAAGATATTTCAGTAAATGTAGCAAAGTAATTATAGCACATTACTACCCAGCTCTGGAGCCCAACATTAAAACCACTGACAGGTGAAGTGAAAAACACTGACAGTATGCTGCTCTGGGCAATGTTCTTCTGGGAAGCCTTGGGTTCTGTCATTCATGTGGATGTTACTTCAACACGCACCACCTACCTAAACAATGTTGCAGACAAGGTATTCCCTTCAATTCAACAGTATTCCATAATGACACTGGCCTCTCTCGGTAGCATAATTCACCCTGTCAACTACAAAAAGTGTTTAAGTATGATTTAAGGAATGTGACAAAGCATTCAAGGTGTTGGTTCCAAGCTCCACAGATTTCAAAAAGATCAAGCATCTGAGGGATACACTTAACAAACAAGTCCGATCCATGTACCGGTAGGCCACACATGACAGCATACAGGAATTAACATAATGGGGCCATATTCCACAGGATACCTTCAGAAGTCTTGTGAAGTCCATGCCTTGATGGGTCAGGGTCTGACTGCACAAGGGGGATCTACGCATTATTAAGCAGGTAATTTTTATATATATATAACCCTAGACATTTTATATATATATATAGACATTTTATATGTCTATATATATATATATATATATATATATATATATATATATATATATATATATATATATATATACAACTGCTCAAGAAAAATAAAGGGAACACTTAAACAACACAATATAACTCCAAGTAAATCAAAACTTCTGTGAAAATCAAACTGTCTCACTTAGGAAACAACACTGATTGACAATCAATTTCACATGCTGTTGTGCAAATGGAATAGACAACATTTGGAAATTATTGGCAATTAGCAAGACACACTCAATAAAGGAGTGGTTTTGCAGGTGGGGACCATGGACCCACTTCTCAGTACCTATGCTTTCTGGATGATGTTTTGGTCACTTTGAGTGTTGGTGGTGCTTTCACACTCGTGGTAGCATGAGACGGACTCTACAACACACACAAGTGGCTCAGGTAGTGCAGCTCATCCATGATGCCACATCAATGCAAGCTGTGGCAAGAAGGTTTTGCTGCTGTGTCTGTCCGAGTAGTGTCCAGAGACTGGAAGGCGCTACCAGGAGAAAGGCTAGTACACCAGGAGACGTGGAGGAGGCCGTAGGAGGGCAAAACAACCCAGCAGCAGGACCGCTACCTCCACCTTTGTGCAAGGAGGAACAGGAGGAGCACTGCCAGAGCCCCTGCAAAATGACCTCCAGCAGGCCACAAATGTGCATGTGTCTGCACAAACGGTTAGAATCCGACTCCATGAGGATGGTATGAGGGCCCGACGTCCACAGATGGGGGTTGTGCTCACAGCCCCAACACCGTGCAGGACGCTTGGCATTTGCCAGAGCACACCAGGATTGGCAAATTCGCCACTGGCGCCTTGTGCTCTTCACAGATGAAAGCAGGTTCACACTGAGCACATGTGACAGACGTGACAGAGTCTGGAGACACCGTGGAGAGCAATCTGCTGCCTGCAACATCCTTTCAGCATGACCGGTTTTGGCAGTGGGGTCAGTAATGGTGTTTGGTGGCATTTCTTTGGAGGGCCGCACAGCCCTCCATGTGCTCGCCAGAGGTAGCCTGACTGCCATTAGGTACTGAAATGACATCCTCAGACCCTTGTGAGACCATATGCTGGTGCGGTTGGCCCTGGGTTCCTCCTAATGCAGGACAATGCTAGACCTCATGTGGCTAGAGTGTGTCAGCAGTTTCTGAAAGATGAAGGCATTGAAGCTATGGACTGGCCCGCCCGTTCCCCAGACCTGAATCCGATTGAGCACATCTGGGACATCATGTCTCGCTCCATCCACCAACATCACATTGCACCACAGACTGTCCAGGAGTTGGCGGATGCTTTAGTCCAGGTCTGGGAGGAGATCCATCAGGAGACCATCCGCCACCTCATCAGGAACATGCCCAGGCGTTGTAGGGAGGTCATATGGGCATGTGGAGGCCACACAATACTGAGCCTCATTTGACTTGTTTTAAGGACATTACATCAAAGTTGGATCAGCCCTGTAGTGTGTTCTTCCACTTTACTTTTGTGTGTGACTTCAAATCAGGCCTCCATTGGTTAATAAATGTAATTTCCATTGATGATTCTTGTGTGATTTTGTTGTCAGCACATTCAACTTTGTACAGAACAAAGTATTCAATGAGAGTATTTTCATTCATTCAGATCTAGGATGTGTTATTTGAGTGTTCCCTTTATTTTTTAGAGCAGTGTAGTGTATATATATATATATATATATATATATATATATATATATATATATATATATATATATATATATACAGCCAGGATGATATATAAAATGTCTGCTTGTGATAGCGGACACAGGATGCTGGACACTGCACTATGCTTTCTGTAGATGCTTTCTGGGCTTCAGTATCCTCTAAAGGACCAAGGTCTTAGCACTTAAAGTGCTGCAGTCTAGACACCCTTCCTTATCTTTCACTGACAGGAGACACATTTCTTTTTCTATCCTTCACTCAGCTTATTATCTATGTCCAGTAAACGACATGGACACCAACTAACAGCCTCATATACCTTACAGTCAAGTCCCCTCTAAGAACCCCACCCACACTTAGATAAACAATAAAGCGGTTCCATATAATCACTGTGAGGTTTTCATTATCATTCCCCAGCCTTTCAGCTATGTTCTGCCAGATATATTTTTATAGTCAGGATGTTGTTTGTCCTTTAAGCTCTTGTGCTCTGCTACTACCAGGATGAGCTGTTCTGCCTGACAACTGAGCTCTGATTGGTCAGTTTGATTTTAACCCATCAGAAGAATGCAGAAATTAGAACAGCCTCTAATTAAAAATTTTACGCAGCATCGCAGTCTGTCAGGTTTGGACTCTGTGTGAAGGATGGCATTTTTTCATCTCTAAAAAATTGGCCTCGGTGTGAAAAGGCCTTTAGACATAACCTTAATACAACTCATTAATTATGCTTATAATATCATTTAACAATCAATTAAGTGACACACATATCAAGCCATGAATCACAGAGTGGGATGAGGTGAGCAGTGGCTCATCATCACTTAAAGGAACAGGTGCTCAAAACTAATCATACTGAAAAGGGCTGTTTAGACAGGTTGACCTGTTCAGGCATGCTCTGTTCCCCGACATGTGGTATTCTGACCAAAGTTTGTCACAGACATGTCATTTCAACAAGTCCCCAGGACACTGTGGTAACTTGTGGAAAGAAGTGTAATATGTCACCTTAAAAAGCTCTTCTTCAGCATTCAACTGTCTCTTTCCTACCTGCTCTATTACTGGTTTGGGAAACGGAGAAAGAAGGGAAAGGCACTGCTTCAACAGAGATAGCACATTCAATTCAACACACACATAACAGCAACAACAACACTTAACAGAACCTTGCATGACTATGATTAAACATTAATTAAACACTGATCAATTTAGGTACATTCAGAATGGGGACTGGTCTTGGATTAATGGATTTAGCACATAAAACACTCCCTGATTAAGAAACATAATTTGACTTGGAAAAAGAAAAGAGTCTGAGGAGAGAGAAAAAAATAATAAAGTGAAATTAGGTGAGAGAAATGAAATGTCTATAATCTACTGAGCGTAGCTTGGAAAACAATAGAAGAACGAGTAAGAGCCCTTATACTGGAGGCTGCAGCAGGAACTAAGAAAAAGGCGCTGTTATACATCATTCTGCCTATAGGGACAAATATATACCATCAGAGGTAAAATACAAATTTTAAAATGGTAGCTTTGTTTATTTCTTACTCCTACCCCTGAGTAGGGGACATTATGAGAGAGATTTGAGTACAGAATGCTTCTATATGCAGAGAAAAATCCCTCAATGTCCAAATTAGGAAGAGCAGTACTAACAAAGTCCAACTGGATGAATCCTGCAGCAAAAGTGAAACTTAGCAAATAAATCAGGGTTCTAAAGTATACCGCTTACATAATAGAATAACAAAACAGCGCTGAGCAGGGGAAGGGTTTTATTGATCCGTGTTAAGGAAATCTATACTCCTTTGGTAAAGGCTCCCGAAAGCTGAGATCACAGAGAATGAGAGAGACAAAGAGAGAGAGAGCAGAAGAAAGAGTAACTGAGGCAAGGATAAGCTGATGTTTTTCGTGACTCTCAGGGAGTGTCTGGAGGAAAAGAATATAATTATAGCAAGAATGCAGGAAAATAATCCACTGTCTTAGGCAAAATGACTACTTGTACAACTTCTACGAATCGAGTAATGAGGTCAGAGGTGTGGGCGTATACACAGCACCTGAGTCTGGATGCGGTTGAGTCCTCTGAACCAGAGGATCTGGCCAATCGAGT
Source organism: Ancistrus triradiatus (assembly GCA_025084515.1). NCBI lineage: Eukaryota > Metazoa > Chordata > Actinopteri > Siluriformes > Loricariidae > Ancistrus > Ancistrus triradiatus. Next base: position 62,064 of record JAJAGP010000707.1, on the reverse strand, counting down.
AATGACGGTCAGAGGTGTGGGCGTATACACAGCACCTGAGTATGGAGCGGTTGAGTCCCTCTGAACCAGAGGATCTGGCCCCCTGCGCAGTTCTCTTTCAGCATGATCTATCTCCTCCTCATCTTCAGCCAACTCATCCTCAGTTATCTCGTCTGTGCCCGGCCCAGTGCCAGCCTCCTTCAGACACTTCAGATGACGGGGGTGGGTACTGTGGGAAATGACCTGGAGCACAGAGATACATTCATAAACACCCTGTACTGTTCATAACAGTGGTGCTTGAAAGTTTGTGAACCCTTTAGAATTTTCTATATTTCTGCATGAATATGACCTAAAACATCATCAGATTTTCACACAAGTCCTAAAAGTAGATAAAGAGAACCCAGTTAAACATATGAGACAAAAATATTGTACTTGGTCATTTATTTATTGAGGAAAATTATGCAATATTACATATTAGTGAGTGACAAAAGTATGTGAACCTCTAGGATTAGCAGTTAATTTGAAGGTGAAATTAGAGTCAGGTGTTTTCAATCAATTAGATGACAATCAGGTGTGAGTGGGCACCCTGTGTTATTTAAAGAACAGGGATCTATCAAAGTCTGCTCTCTCACAACAAAAATTTGTGGAAATGTATCATGGCACTGTTTTGCTGCATCTGGGCCAGGACAGCTTGCCATCATTGATGGAACAACGAATTCTGAATTATATCGGAGAAATTTATCAGAGAGAAGAAGGTGGGTCATGCAGCAACATGACCCACCCTAAGCGCCCAAGTCGTTCTACCAAAAGAATGGTTTTAAAGAAGAATAAAGTTAATGTTTTGGAATGGTCAAGTCAAAGTTCCTGACCTTAACCAATCAAAATGTGGTGGAAGGACCTGAAGTGAGCAGTTAATGTAATGTGAGGAAAACCCACCAACATCCCAGAGTTGAAGACGAAGTGTCTGTACGAAAGAATGGCGCTCTCTAAAATTCCTCCAAGCCAGTGTGCAGGACTGATCAACAGTAACTGGAAATGTTTAGTTGCAGTTATTGCTGCAAAGGGGGGTCACACCAGATACTGAAAGCAAAGGTTCACATACTTTTGCCACTCAACTAATATGTAATATTGGATCATTTTCCTCAATAAATAAAAGCCAAGTATACTATTTTTGTCTCATTTGTTTAACTGGGTTCTCTTTATCTGCTTTTAGGACTTGTGGGAAAATCTGATGATGTTTTAGGTCATATTTATGCAGAAATATAGAAAATTCTAAAGGGTTCACAAACTTTTAAGCACCACTGTACATTTCTTATTTTATTTAATTATTCATCAACAGTTAATTAAAACTTTCTTTAGGAAATGTTTTGAGATGCATTTTATAAAATAATAAATGCATCAACCTCTCCCAAACACATCTGACAACCAAAGCCCTCTATGAATGGTAATAGTGGATATTAAAAATGAAAACAAGGTTAAACAGAAACCTGAGGGTTAATTCAGATTACATATTGTGCACATTTTTTAGCTTTATTGACATTTAATCAGGGTGCCACGGTGGGTAGCACTGTCGCCTCACAGTGAGAAGGTCCTGGGTTCAATGCCCAGGTCGGGTGGTCTGGGATCATTTCTGTGTGGAAACCTGCATGTCATCCCTGTGTCCGCATGGGTTTACTCTGGGTACTCCGGTTTTCTCCCAAAGACATGCATGATAATTGGTGTCTCTAAAGTGTGCCATATGAGTTGTGCTATGATTGATTGGTTGTCCTGCCAGCTAGGCACAGACTGTGTTTCTATACTTTCTAGAACAGTATTTGGGTAAAACTACACTACAGGATATAGTATAGTGTTATCATAATGGTGAGAAAAAGGCACCCTGAACCAAAATGGTTACCACAACATTTTGCAGTACTGTAATACCGTCTGGTTTACATGTAGTTCCTCCTACAGTAAGAAAATGATACCCCAGGCTAAATCAGAACTATCATAGAAGACAATAACTAGACACTAAGTTCAAATCATGGAATGGCCAGCTCCAGCTTCCTGACTTAAATTCCATCAAGCTGGTTTGGGATGAACTGAACAAAAGCGTGAAATGTACAAACGCAATGCATTTGTAGGAACGTCTGCAACTGTGTTGGGAAGAACTTAACTAACAAATATTTGATTTCCAGAATGCCTCGAGGGTGTTTAGCTATTATACGCATTAAATGGCTAATTTGAGGAGTCAAAAATTCAGAATCAATCTCATGACTTATATATCTGCAATTGTTTATTTGTTCAATGTACATTAAAACATTACACTGTGTAAATAGCAATAAACACTGGAAAAATAGGGATGTTCTACAACTTTTTGATAGTGAAGTTGGACTTTAATTTGGTTTACCCAAAGCATATACAGATACAGCTGAAAATGGATCCAGGTCAAATCACTATAAAATGCATATACATTTTAATACCCAATCACTTGTGTTTTGATAGCCTGATGCATTAAATTTATTTTACCTATTTATGTGAACTATATCTGGCCCATTTCATTTATTACAGTTAATCAACTGCCATATTGGTGCACTTAGTTTGCCTTAGAAATCCTCAATATCTACTTAAATATTGAGACGGAGCAGTAGTTGACTGACAACTATAGGAAGGAACACAGACAGATTTCTGACATAACTGTTCTGTCTGTTGTTAACAACTATGTTTTCAATATCATGAAAAAAAAAATGTATTTACATGTTATTTTTTACCATGCAACCTTAATTAACCATCTCTTTCCTTACCTGGCCCCACAGGAGCTCTCCCACACCCACAAAGAGGCACCACAGCCACTGCTCGACGTTAAGAGGCGCACAGCTGAAGGGCTTCCCTCCAAACTGCACTATCACAATCTGCGTACGCACACACACACCCACACACACAAACACACACACACACACGCACATTTAACAAGTATGTCTTTATACTACCTACAGACATAATATTACTGTAGCTAATTAATGCAAAACCTACAGCTAACCTTAATCTTTTCAGTAACCTAAAGCAAATATTTTGTCTCTTTTGGTTCGACAAAGTTGTAGTTTTTGTAAATAAAAAAAGCTATTTTCCTTATGAAGACCAGCAAAATGTCCCCAAAAGTTAAAAACACCAAATCTTTCTATTCTCGTGGGGACATTTGGTCCCCCCCACTCACACAGCATGGGTCACACATTGTGAAGCACAGTAACTTCATAACACTACCCATAACACCCTCATCCAACACCCTTATTACTAATTGTTCTGAGGGTACAGAGAGTGTAGGACCTGTACGCCAAAAGTTCCCAGCACGATGCTGCAAAAGATAGGGTTGCCGAAGATGCCGTCAAACACGTTCCTCTCTCCGTGGATCTTGCGGGCATTGATCTCATTGAAGAGTTGCATGAGGACGAAGGTGTTGAAGATGATGGTGTAGTGCTCAGAGGGAGGCGAGTGCAGTGGAGCGTTGCGCCCGCTGTCGATGTTAAAGATCTTCTCTCCTGCACAGCACAGATTGATGATTCAGTGATGGTAGACAATACCAGTGGGGAACACTCAGAGCCTTCTATGCCATCAGAGACCTCAAATTTTTAGGATGCCACTATTCTGTGTTAATTTTTAGTTCTGAGAATCACACCACTTTTTCATTGTATTTAATCTCCCCATCTACTAGAATGATCTTGTTGTTAATTTTTGCATGGACATGAAATGATTAAAACTTTGACAGGCAGTTTATCTAATTTAGTTTTCTTTCCAGGTTATGTGGGTAATAATGTCAAGCTAGTGCTCTGATAGGGTAGGAAAGTCCTAGGTATACATCACAGAAACAAAACAGGGTGAAATATCTCAACAGAGAAAGTGCTTCTTCAGGATGCTTTTGATTAATTTGCAATTGTGTTTTCAAGTAACCATTTATACCATACTGGTGAATTCCCTACGATTTTATGTGTTAAAACTAGATTATTTAAGGTGTTTTATGTATAAGAGTAATGCACTGAATTTTGATACACATTGACACTGAAAATTCGAGATGTGAAGGATTGCAGTGTTTGTTTGTTTGTATGTTTGTTTCAAGAGTAATTGATGTTTAGTTTGTTTGGATCATTTTTATACTTTATGTGAAAAACTGGTTTATTTCTAATTCTACTTTGATGCTTGATGAGACCTTTGTTATTTCTGGTTCTTGGTGCTGGAATAGCAAGGGATCAGACATTTCTTATGTGATGTCATTCATGTGATGATTTTGAATCTTACTATATTACCAGATATAGAAAATACTAAATACATTTTTCCAACATCTAACTTTGTATGATTATCAACTTGTAAATGTAAATGTAAATGAACTTGTAAATGAACATGCTGTAAACAGTCTCTCCAGTTGTCCACGTTAGGATTGGGCAATATGGCAAAAAATTTCTGTGGATAACCGAGAGTGGAACATCATATCCACATCAAACTCAAAAAGGCAAAATATTAAGCTTGGAATCCTCTCAGCAGCAAATAATTGGTCAGGAACTTAGCAAGGATTAAACAAATATATAAAGTAAGTTAGCATGGGATAGCCTTTCCCTTTGATTTCCTTAAATGTTGGTAAACTTGCAGACACCTTTATACAGAAAGAAGAGTCGGTGTTGTTCCACTCAACGGCAATGGCTTCAAACATTTAATAAGCAGCTGAAACATGTTTACTAGTTAGTTTGTGCTTGATATGAGACCATATAGTCTCTATAGGATTAAAATCTGGACTCACATAAAACATAGGCCTGATAGACTACCTGGTAGTAGAGATACATTCTCTGTTATTATTCTCACCAGATCTTCAAAACACCTCTCTAAAGCAGACCATCACCATGCAACTCAAATTGTATCAGTCCACACCACTCTCTTAAACAACACTGAATCAAAATTTCCACATTCTGCCAGAAACATTGTTCTGTCCTGGATGTTAAATCTGTTCATGATTTTATCTTTGCGTACAGGAAGACTATGTAAGTGAATATCCCTGCCCCCCACTCCAATAGTTAACTGCAGTGACAAACAATTTCTGGAGTTCTTGTTCTTAGTTCTTGCTAATCAATCAATCATGTTTATTGTCACGTCACATTTACACAGGTGTGCAACTGAGTGAAAATCTTAGGTGTGTGGACCTTCACAGTTTTATATTT